>JAWWTY010000068.1:451213-480709 GCA_035222235.1 Margarornis squamiger | reverse complement strand
GCGGGGCCGGCGGGCGGGGAAGGGGCGCTCACCCGGCTCGGGCGCGGCCGGGGGCTCGGGGTCGCCGTCCCCGCCGCGGTCGCGGTCGCGGGGCCGCGGGGCCGCCGCCGCTTTGGTGACTTTGGGCGGCGGGGAGGCGGCGGCTGAGGCCGAGGTGGAGGCCGCCATCTTGGGCACGGCGCACGCGGGGCGCCCGCCAGGCCGGAGGGGAGAGCGCCGAGCCGGCCGCGGGGGGAGCGGCAGGGAGAGGGGACGAGCGCCGAGTGAGGGGATGGGGATGAGATGGGCATGGGATGGGATAATGGGATGGGATGGGAATCGGGATGGGATGATGGGATAATGGGATGGGATAATGGGATGGGATGGGAATCGGGATGGGATAATGGGATGGGATAATGGGATGGGATGGGATGGGAATGGGATAGGAGAATGGAATGGGAGGGGATGCGAATGGGACTGGGATGGGAGAATGGGATGTGATAATGGGATGGGAATGGGATAATGGGATGGGAATGGGATGGGATAATGGGATGGAATGGGATAATGGGATGGGAATGGGATGGGATAATGGGATGGAATGGGATGGAATGGGATGGGAATGGGATGGGAATGGGGGATCCCTGCCCGCCCCGGGTGTGGCTGCCCCCAATTCCGGGGTACACGATGGTCCCTGTGCCCCCCCCCATGGCCCCTCCCCCCATGGCCCTTCCCCTCTCCCATCCCCCTCTCCCCATCCCACCCCCATTCCCGAGGCTGGGATACCCCCTGGACACACCGGGCTGGAAAAAGCCCCCCCAAGGCCACCTCCCTCCTCCAGCTGCCCCAAGGAGGGGGTTTTCCATCAAATCATTCCGATAAAAACCAAAAGAGAGGGAATTCCCCATCCAGGAGGGATTTGGGGCCCCCCAAAAAGGGGTCACAGCAACCCCCGAGTGCTGGTTCGGAGCCAAAGGGACGGAGCCGACGGCATAAAGTGTTCCCAAAATCCCCTTCCAGGGGTGGGAATTCCCCCCCAGGATCCCTGTTCCTGAACAAATCCATAAACCAGCTGAGAATTCCAGGATTTTGGCAAGAAGTGCGCCGAAATGCCAGCAGATTTTGGGAAGAGTGAAGGGAACCAGGAGCAGTTCCTGGGGAGCAACGAGGGAAAGGGGGAGTGGAATCACGTGTGGATTGAGAGCCCAAATCCCCTTGGATCCCAAATCAACCACAACAAGCACAGCCCTTGGACCTCAGTGGGAGCAGGGATGGACAATCCCAGCTGCAATTGTCCCTTCCTGGCACATCCAGGTGAGGATCCCGAGGGATTCATGGAAACTCAGAGCTGGTTGTGGAGCCCGAGCCAAAAATGTGGACAAGAGAGGGTGGGATCACCTTGGGTGGGCTCTGCTCATCCCCACCCTCCTTGCTGGGGAAGCAGGAGCTGGATCCCACAAGTGTTCCTGACACTTTGGGGGCTCATGGGCCTTGGGAAAACTCATGGAATCTGGACAATCCAGCCTGGAATTCCACCAGGAAAGCCCTGACAAAGCCAGGGAGAGGCAGCAGCGTTGGGAGCTCCGTCCATTGGCTCGGGGGACCTTTGGAGGGTCCAATTCCTGCTTCTGCATCCCAAAAAACAGGTCAGAAAGGGTGGGAGAAGCTCCATCCACCCTCCAGTGGCTCCTGGGAGGGTAAAGAGCCCAATCCTGAGGGTTTTAGGGAGTTCCAAAGCCCGCAGGAGCTTCCAGGAGATCACACGGGGGGGGCTCATCCCGAGGATTTGGGGGGTTCAGGTGCCATGTACTCAGATCTGTGGGGATTCCTCGGAGATTCCCGATCCCTCATGTGAATTCCCAATGGATCACGCGCAGAGGAGGGGAGGGAAAAGCCCCTGGACAACCCCATCGCTCCTGGGAATCCGCTCTGCTTGGAGAGCCTTTTCCCGGGATTAACAGGGACGAGCACGGAGCAGCCGCTGCCGCTTCCGAAAGAATTCCTCGGATTTGAGCCAAACCTGAGCCCAACCTGCCCGAGGAGGAGCCCTGTGGGATGTGTTGGGAATGCCGGGCTCTTGGCTGGCTGGGGCTGTGTCTGGGATGAGCTCAGGAGCAGCTGTTTCCTTGGCATCCAGCTCGGAGCGAGCTGAGATTCCTGCCAAGGGTGCCGGCAAATCCCTCCCAGCTCGGCTCTCCCCGGCCCTGGCGCCCCGAGCTCCTCTTGCCCCTCTCTCTCCTGACACACAAACCTCTCCTGGGCTTGAAGAGCTGGACAAACCCCAAGCCCAGGAGCGGGAATTCCCAAGGGATTGCTGGAGTTCCGCAGGGAGAGGAGGAACACGAGGAGCAGACGCCGTTCCCGCCGGGATGTGCAGTGGCCCCGTTTGACCCCCGGGGCTGCAGCGGCTCTGGCTCATCCCAAATCCATGTTTTCCCTCCCCTTCTCCCACAGTTACAAACCAGGGGCTCCCAAACCATCCCAGAAGGGACAAGGGAGATCAGGTGGGGAGATTTCCACTGTCTCCCGTGGCCGTGGATCAGCCACGTGGACTGGGGAGGAAGCGGAGCTGAAATCCAGGGCAAATCCCACCCCAGGGACCTTGGGAAGGCTCGGAGACCAGGAGAAAAGGTGACACCGAGGGCAATGGGCAGGGAAGGAGGGACAGGAAGCAGGAGAAAAGGGAGCTTTGGAGTCACCTGGAACTCCAGGAAGGGATCAAAGACTTTGGGAAGCAGGTCAGGCACTGGGAAAAGGGGAAGGGAAATGGGCACGGAAGGGAGAGTGACCCAGGAACCAGAGCACAAGGAGCATCCTCGGGACACGCCGACCCCAGAGAGGGAGGTGGGACCTCCAGCCCCCCAGGGATACGGCCCCTGGAATCCCTGGAAGCCCCTGGAATCCCTGGAAGCCCCTGAATTCCCTCAAAGGCCTTGGAATCCCTCAGAGCCCCTCGCGGGTTGCCACATGTGGAGCCAGGAGTTGTGCTGGATGATCCTCATGGATTCTCTTCCAGCCCAGGAGATCCCAAGAATGATTTTTTTCCCACTGAAAATTCTACCCCACAGAGGGAAAAGACACTTCTTAGCCGAGGCAGGACCCGGGGCAGGGCACGGATAACCCCCCTGTGGAATCTTCTCGTGGGGCTCAACACCAGGAAGCACCAGGTGGAGGAGCTGGAGAATCATTCCCTGAGCTCCTGCCATCCAACTGACCCTCCTGCCCTGCTCCTCCTCTTCCTCCTCCAAATCCAACTCCCTCGCAGGAGCCCCAAAAGGGAAGACTCTGCCTGGGGTGGAAGTTCAGCCAGAAAAAGCTCCTTCATCCTATTCCTGGACGTGGTGGGACGCCCCCAGGGAGGCACCGGAGCAGGTTGGGAGGAGGATCCAGCTGGGAAAACCTCCCAGTGTGGGATACTGAGGGAGATCACGAGGAGTTAAATCCAGGGAAAACAAAGGGAGAAGGAGGGAGGAGGATGTTGGTGCCCGGCCTGGGAAAGAGTCGGGAGAGGATGCGATTGCCCAACACTCCCCAGTGGGCGCCTGCCAAAGGCACCACGTGCTCCAGGAGGTGCTGCCAAGGGATCCGGAGCCAGGAGACACAAACAGCCTCTCCCAGGAGCCGGGCCGGGCTGGGAGGGGGCGCTGGAAGCACCAGGACACGCCGGGAAAGGCTCCGGGGAGCCCCGGGAACCTCCCCGGGGAAGCCACAGACGGTGCCGGGAGCAGCTCAGGGCACTGGGGGGGCAGAAAGGGGTTTCCAGGGTTTGGGGCTCTTCCAAAGGGAACCAGAGGGAATATTGGAACCCTCCAGGACAGCACAGCCTGTCCTGGGAGGGGAAGGAGATGAGGGATCCTCCGTCAGGGACGGAGTGCAGGGCTTTGGACACACCAGAGAGGGAATTGCCACAGATTGAGGGTCTGAGGTCACCACCAGAACTGGGCAACTGGGGGATCTGGGGGCTCACACCTGCTGGTTTTGCCTTTTGGGGGTGAAGACTTGTGGATCTGGGTATCAAAGATAACAAAGAGCCAATGAGCTTTCTAAGGGTGAGGTGACCCCCCAACAGAGCCTGGAGCAGCCAAGTCCGGGTGGTTTGGAGCCCTTGGACTTGCTTGGAGGGAACAGGATCCCCTCAGGAAACCTCTGAGACCCCCCTGGGATCCCAAACCCCACCAGCTGTGCCGCTCTCGCGACCAACCACAGCCCAGTCACGGTTTCACCACAGACCCAAAGCCCAACTTCCTCCTCTGACTTCTACTTTTGCTCAGAGAGGCTTTTCAGTTGTTTTCAAGGAGCAGCCCAAGAGATGAAACCCGTCCAACCCCCTCCCAACACCTCTTGTTCCTTCCCATCCCACCCAGGAGCAGCTCAGGAAGGGATGTTGGTCCAGCAGGAACGTGCTGAGGTGCCGTGGGGAGCTGGTGCTGAGCCCCCCCAGGCTGGGGACACCTCCCAGCACCCAGAGCCGGGTCCTCCACCCCCATTTCCTGCCTCAGCCTCCTTGGAAACCACAGACTGCAAGAAACGGCTCAAAGCTCCCCAAAAAGGGGGTTCTCCCTGTCCCCCCTGCCTGGTGACGGTTCTGGTGACATTCAGAGCTCGGAGCAGCTCCAGAGGTGTCTCCCAGGGGTTTCCTGGGGGTCCAGACCCCTGGCAGGGCAGAGGGAGGAGGCAGGATGTGGTTCTGCTGCAGACCTGGAGCTGCAACATTGAGGCCACCGCCAGCTGTACCACCCAGACACGGCAGGATGGAGCCACCACAGCAGGGCCACCAGGACACCCTCCTGCCAGCACAACCTGCCAACGGCCTTTGCCTCATTAATGGTGATTAAACCCTCCATAAATTCAGGAATTGGCATAAAGACATTGTCCTGGGGTCACCACAGCACAGAGCCACTGGTGGAGGTGACACTTGGTGCAGAGCAGAGCCACTGATGCTCCAGGAGATCCTCCGGCCAGGACAATGGCATTTACCTCATTAATGGTGATTAAACCCTCCATAAATTCAGGAATTGGCCTAAATCCCAAGCCCAGGACAGGAATCCAAGCAGGTGCCCCCCGGAGCTCCTCACACCCCCAGGACCTGCAGTTGAGGCTCCAGCACATCCCCAAAGCCCCCGAGCACCTCCCAGGGCTCTCCAGCCCCACCAGGGATTTCATTTGGACACAAACAGCCCTAAAAATCCCAGCTTCCAGCTCAGCATTCCCAACTCCAAAGCCCCTTCCCTGTTTGCTCAGCTCCTCCCCACGGCCCCACTTGAACAAATATTGCAAAGCCTTTGGTTGCGACAGACCCTGAAAACCACGTTGGGCTTGGAAGGAAAACAAGGAGGGTTTGGATTCAGGGAGAGTCTCCACGAGCTTGGAGTGGAACTGGGAGACTCCAGGCTGGGATTTCCACACAGAGGATTCCACGTGATCCCCGTGCTTGGGTCACACCACATGTTGCTGGGCTGGGGGGCTTTTTAAGCTTCCCAAATTCATCCATTTTCTTGGAATTGCCCCCCAAAGACAGGACTCAGGAGGGAATGTGACTCCCAAGGGAACAGGAATCCCGGAGTTCAAATCCAGGAGTGCAGCTTGAGGGGGGTTTGAGCTCCTGGGCAGGTCCCACAGGTCCATCCTCACCTCATCTGGATATAAATAACCTGCTGAACTAACCCAAAATCAGCTCTAATCCAACTCCTCTGACCTCCAGGGACAATTCCCGACCTGATTTCTCCAAGGCCGCTGGAGCTGGAACAGCACAGAGCAGGAGACATCCCCAACCCCGGGCCAGCATCACACACAAACCTTCAGTGAGATCCTATTTCAAGACATGACCCATTTTTTTCCCCCCCACTAAAACTTCTCATTTGATGTGGGATCTGTGTCAGACCCAAGCTCGGTTCCCACAGAACAAGGAGATACTTCCCACCCTTCCCAGAACACCCAAGCCCTGGTTTGCAGAGCAGCACCACCCTCGTGCCAGGCAATTTTGGGCACTGGGAGACCTAAAACTTGCCGAGGACGGTGCTGGCCAGAAGGAACATCCAGCCACGGGCAGCTGGAACGAAGCAGAGCCTCCAAACATCCCCTTGTTGGCATCAACCCGCCTCCAGATGTCCACCTGCCAAGGGTTGCTGTGCTAAAAACGGGGAGTTTGGGTTTGTTCGTGTTTTAGTTTGTGCTCCTTAAGCCCAGGGCTCGTTTCAGTGTCCCAGCACATGGCACAGGTGGCAGAGCCAGGAGCAGCAGCTCGGTGGTGTTTCAATTGCAGGGATGGATCCAACACAGGACCAGGCCAAGCAGAGCCCAAGGAGAAGGTGCTTCAAAGGCTTCCACAGGGAGTGGGTTGTTTCTCCCGTGGCATGAGCCAGTTTTTGGTCTTTGGGGGAACAGCACGGAGAAGGGTTTGATGCAAACTCAGGGTTTGGAGCCTTGGAAGCTGTTTGGGACTAACCCTGTGGGAACGGTGCTGATGGGAGGGAGCAGCCCAGACCCAGATCCACGTGGGAAGGACCCTTCATGCTGCCCCCTTGGTGACATGGCCCCTGGGGCAGGGGTGTGTCCTGCTTTGGCTGGCCCTGCCCCGTGCCCACACCCCTCTCCTTTCCCCAGCCACGCTCTGCCCCATGAGGGGCTTCCTCATGGAAACCTCCTTCCCGAACACGCCCCTTCCCAAAGGACGAAGCCCCAGCTCCCAAAGCCATGGGTGAGACCCCTCAGGAGACGGCACCTCCACCTGCCACCACCCCAAACCACATGGCCTTCCAGAGGACACCGAGAGCCAACAATGGGTCAACCAGCTCACCCCAACCCAACCCTTCTCTGCCCACGAGGGCTCCTGAGGCCACACTCACCGTCTCTGTAGGGCTGCAGGGGCTCCTCTCCCCAGGCCGGGGGGAATGGGGACAGCGGGGACCGCGTGAGGCCGCACTCGGACATGGGGGTGACGCTCTTGCGCGGCGCGAAGCCGAGCGCGTCCCTGTCCCGGCCCGGTGACGAGGGCTCGGCCCCCAGCGCCGCCTGGAGCATGGGGTGCTCCGAGGAGTTGGCCAACAGCTCCTTGAGGATGTTAATGGGCGAGATGGTGAGTTCCCAGTTGGTGATCCCAAAGTCCCTCAGGTGGGCCCTGGCGTGGCTCGAGAGTCCGGCCCGAGTGTCGAAACCGGCCCCGCAGAACTCGCAGCGCATCAGGCTGAAGGTGCTCGGGTCAAAGTTGGCAACTGCAAGGGAGGACAGAGAGTCACTGATGATGCCAAAGGCCCAGGTCAGGCCTCCAGGGGAGAGCAGGGGGGGTTTACGGCCTCCAGGGCCACCAAACGCCACCATGGCCACACCACGGCTCGGCGGAGCACCGCGCCATACGTACCCGGTCCTCGGTGGGAGGAGAACACCCCAGAGACCAACCCCAGAGAACAGAAACACGGTGAATTGAATACATACTACCTTTTTTCTTCTTCTTTTGGAAGGAAAACTTTTGCTCAATGGCTTTCACTTCCTCCGCCGAGATGAAGTGCCGGACGTTGTAGCTCACGCCCACCCTGTTGAGGTGGCCCCGCACGTGGTTGGCCAGCCCGATGCCGTTGTGGAACCGGTCTGGGCAGTAGGGACACTTCCTCTCCTCGTTCTTCAACATGCTGGAGTCGGAGTCCAAGAGGTCGTCGAGCTCCAAGGGACCCTCCAGGGGAGCGTCCAACAGGAGCATATCCAAGGGAAGGGGCTCCTCCATCATGAAATCCCGGGCTGGGAGCATCGTCTTCTTTTTGAACGTCTTCCCCCGCGGCCGCTTCGTCGCCTTGGGGTGCAGGTTCACCTCCTCCAGGAGAACAAGGGGCACCATCATCCTCAGCTGCTGCTGCTGCTCCTCCGATGCTATCGACGGGTCCGTGGCCCTCAGGGTGTCCCTAAACGTCCTCTTGAGGTCCAAGGCAGCCTGAGGGATGGTGACGGGTCTGGTGGCCCTGCTCTCGCCCGACTCCATGTCTGTGCTCACGGAGATCTCCTCCTCCACGCTCCCGGCGTCGTTGGCCAACACCCACTTGGGCCGGAGCTCCTCCAGCCCCATGGGGTGGCTCCGGAGGCCGTCGCCGTCTCCTTCAAGGTGCTGAGCCGCCGCTTTTTTCTTCAGCTGCTGCAGAGCAAACTGGGAATAAGCTTTGGCCGAGGGGAAGCCGGACAATCCCAGGGTTTTGTGCGGGGCGCCGAACGGAGCCGCTTTCCTGGCATGAAACCCCGAGGCCTGGTAGTCCCTTTTGGTGGCCCCGTTGCTCTTGTCGAGCCGGGGCTGAGCCAGGGCAAAGCCATGGGGGGGGTCGTAGTGGGATGTGCTTTCCCGGGGGGGTGGGGGGAAGAGCCGGTCGGCTTTGCCGAAATAATCCGTCTCTGGGAAGCGGCCGGGCCGGGCCGGGCTATATGCATCCCTGCTGGTCCCCGGCTGGTTGGGATCGTCCTCGTACACCTCGGCCTCCCAGGAGAGCTGGGAGTGGGCGTATTTCATGTGCTCCTTGAGGATGTTCTCATTGGGGGCCGGGAAGCTGCAGAGCATGCAGGTGCTGAGCCCTTTGGTGCTGCCGTGGGGCGGCGCCGGTGCCGGCAGGGACAGGTGCTCGTTGGGTTTGAAGTGTTTGTAGAGGCCGTGCACGGTGCTGTCCCGCATCTCCGCCCCGCCAAAGAGACTCGTGCTCTTCGCCCCTTGGTCCTTCCTCTCCTTCACGTGCATCTTGGCGTGCTGGACGAAGATCTTGGAGGAGTTGGTGCCGAAGACGCACTTGGGGCACTGCAGCCGCGCCTCCCGGCCCTCGTCCGGGAACTCGTTCAGCTTCTGGATCTCCTCGATGATTTTCTCCCGCGACTCCTGGTGGAGCCTTTTGTGCTGCTCCAAGGACGTGGGGTCCCCGAAGGCCCAGCCACACTCGTTGCAGCAGAACTGGCACTGCCCTCCCAGGGCGTCCCTGTCTTGGTCCCTGCCTGGCCCGCGGTTGTGCTGGAGCATGTGATCCATCAGGTGCTCCTTCTTCTTGAAGTAGATGCTGCACTCGATGCAAGTGTAGACCGAGGGATCCTCCTCCTGGCCCAGCTCCTCCTTGCCCTGCTCCTCCAACAAGACGCTGCACACGTAGGGCCTCATCTCGATGTCGTAGGAGCTGCAGGGCGCGGGGTCCAGGGACATGAGCGGGACCCGCTCCACCGAGTCCTCAGCATTCACCGTCCACGACTGTTTGCCCACGGCCAGGTCGGCGCCGAGCTGGAGACTCGGCTTTTGGATCGTCCACTCGGCCGCGGAGAGCGGGTTGATGTCGCCCAAGTCCGAGTCCACCACCAGCCCCTTCCTGTGGGACGAGGAGCCCTCCAGGGGTTTGGATTTGCCGAGGACGGGGTTGAGCGTTTTCCTGAACACCGTCGTGGTCAGCGGAGGAGGCACTTCACGCACGGCCTGGCCCCGGAAGGGCAGGGTGGCTGCTACATCTGTCGGCTTGTTTGTGTCTTTGTAGTGAGGACTCGGGCTCTTGGTGGGCCTGGCAATCCAGTCGACCCTCTGGATTCCCCTCCTGCTTTTCTCCAAGTGCTCCTTGCCGAGCCCCTCGAGTTGCTTTGGTTCGTTTTTGAGATATTTCTCCTCCCCGCCGCGAGGACTGGGCGCCTCCGCTGCCGCCTTCCCGCCATCCAGGTCCTCCGAGTCGCTCTCCAGGGGCTCGGGATCCACCTGCACGGTGTTCACGCCCTGGGAGTCCACGGCAAACGCCGCCTCCTTCGAGTCCTTCATGCCGGAGAGTCTCTCTAAAGTGCTTTCCTCCCTGCCCTCGCCCGGCCTCGCCTCCAGGGCGGAGCCGTCCCAGGACACGCCGCCGGACACCGTCATGTTCCGCAGGTCCAGGGCGCTCCGGGCGTCCGTCCGGTACAGGGCCTTCTTGAACTCCAGATGCTCCTCGTTCGCGGGGCTGCAAGGGAGTTGGGAGAGTTAACAACGGGATAATGGGATGGCACAAACGCTCCCGGTGCCCTGGGAGCCGAGGGAGCCTCGCGGTGTCACGGCGGGATCCGCGGGGATTCCCAAATGTTAAAGGCGTGGGACAGGAACAAGGCCATCCCTTCCCACCCTCCCCTGGCCACGTGCAGCTGGAAGGGTTCCTGCCTCTCACTCCACGCTTGCTCCAAGAGGTTTTCCCGGCTCTCCCTGAGGTGGGTCTGTCACATCCATGCCGGGTACAATGGGAGCGTTGGGTTCCCATCGCCACCTCATCAATTCCTGCCTCCTTCCCTGTGCTCCACCCGCTCCCAGCTCCTCCTTCCCTTTCCCTCCCAACATCTTGGGGTGCTGGGACACCTTTTATCCAGGTCAGTGGGGATAGTTGGCTCTTGGTGGTGACACTCATCACCATCAGGCTGAGGAGCTCTTCAAAGTGCTTAAAAACAGATTGTAGTGCCACCCTGGACCACACCAAGGGTCTCCTGGACCAAAGGATGGACAGACTCCTTGCTCAAACGGACATTCCTGGCCTATCCCTCTCCACAGGAGTGGGAAGTCTCAGTTTCTTGTGCAGAGAGCCCAAGTGATCAAGGTGGTTCCTCCCCATCCACTTCCAAACCCTTCACAAAGCTTGGGAGACCCCCTTGAGTGGCTGGAGACCGTGAGAATCCATGGAGTGAGCCCTGCAGTGGGACGGGGGGCCCTGATGGCACCAGGATGGGTGGATTCACCACCACAGCACTGGAATGTGCTGGGGGTCAGAGGGGCTGAGCACACCCACGGTCAGTCCCAGCCTGGTGCTCTTGGAAGCCCTAATTTGGGCTGGAGGCTTTTTCAGGGAAGAAGGAACTTTGGGAGAGTCCAACAGAGGCTCCTCGGGAATCAGAGACACCTCGAGGACCAACAGTTATGAGAGAGGATCCAAGGAACCTCTAGCCCTTCCAGGCTGTGGGAGGCTCATGGGGAAGCAGAGCCTCGGATGGTCCCAAATTCCCAAATCCAGGCTCCTCAACTGGGCTCCAGGAGATGCAGGAGCCCTCACCTTCAGCTTCCCAGGGTTTGGGGGATGACGCCTCCAGGGCTGAGCAGAGTCGGGGCAAACCCTGAGGGGAGACTCCTCCACACCCCAATCCCTGTCCCAGCTGGAACTGGATCATCTAAAAAGACCCTTTCCAACCCAAAACATTCCACGACTCCATGAGTCTGTTCCATGCCCAGGTTCTCCTTCCACACAGCTCTCCTGGCACAGACACACAGCCAAGAGCGGGACGGGAACCCCATCCCGGCTCCTGCCCCTGGATAAACCATCCGTGGGGAAGGAACCGGCCGGATCACGGAGCTGGACACCTGGAGAGACCCGGAGGGAACGAGGAGCAGCTCCAGGGCCAGCAAAACACGATCCCCCGGGTCAAGTTGTGCTGCTGGGAGAACAAAGCGCCTTTGTTGGAGCCAGCGGGAATGCCGGCTCCGTACGGATCTCACGCTGCCTCTCTCCCACCTTCTCTTTCAACCTAGTTATTTCCAGCTTATTCTTGGAAAAAGCCAAGTTTAGGAGCAAACCGACCCTCCCACCCCACAGTGTTCGACCTCCCAGTCCAAACCTTTCCCTGTTTTTATTCGGGAGAAGCGGCCGCGGTCGGGGGATGGACGGGCCGCTGTCCATGGAGTGGTACCAGGGAAATGTGATTCCCATTTGTCCTGCAAACCCTGGGAATGTTATTAGAAATAACTGGGAAGGGAAGTGCCGGCCCGGGAAGGATCAGGGAACAGCAGTGACTAAAATAAGCCCATTAAAACGTGCCGGGCATTGGCTCAGACAGAGCAATCCTGAGCCCGGTGCGATCCCCGTGCCACAGGGAGGGACAAGGATCCTGTCCCTGCACGAGCCTCAGGCTGGAATCCCAAATCCTGCCTTTTCCAGGCTGCTTGGAGACATTGGGACACCGCTGGGCAGCTTTGGGACACCCAAACTGAGCGTTCCCCTCTTGGGGTATTTGTCCCTCCCTGCAGAGACAGCCCCAGGAGGGTTGAGGGAAATCAGGATGGCTCCAAGAGGAACTGGGATGGCTCCAAGGGGAATTGGGATGGCTCCAAGGGAAACTGGGATGGCTCTGAGGGGAACTGAGATGCTCCAAGGGGAACTGGGATGGCTCTGAGGGAAACTGGGATGGCTCCAAGAAGTGCTTTGGGATAGACAGAAGCAGCATGGCTTGTTGGGAAGCAGGACAGCCGAGAGGAATTAGAGCAACCACCACTGCTCAGCACGAGGGGCCGGAGCTGCAGCTCTGGGGGGACTTGTCGACATCCTCAGAGGTGGGACAAACCCCCTGGGCACAGCCAGGGAGATATTTTGGGACGTTGTGTAACTGGAACACCGTCAGCAAGGGGAGAGGAGCTCCTGGACACTCCCTGTGCTGCCACATCCCTTGGGAACTTACCCGAGCTCGGTCCTGTGAGCCACGGCCGGGACGGCTCCGGAGAGGGCGGGATCGGGCTCATCTGGAAGAGAGGAAAGCACCGAGGTCAGCAAAGCCCACGTGGGGCTTTTCCAGCAGAAACCACCACAGAGGGGGCTTGGGGGGGCTGAAAAAGCCCTCCCAGCACATCGACCCGCTCTGCTCCCGCTGCCCGTCCGTCCCTCCCGCAGCCGGGCCCGGATTACGGGCGGATTTCCGAGCCACACTTAAGAGGGTTTAATCCCGGGCGCAGCGCTGGATGTGGAGCCGTTCCCGTGCTAAGCAGTTTAACGGGAAGATGCACCCGCCGCTGGCTCAGCTCCCGTGAGCCCTGAGCCTTGGAGAGGTATCCAGAGCCTTGGCCAAGCTCCTGTGAGCCCTGAGCCTTGGAGAGGTATCCAGAGCCATGGCCAAGCTCCCAAGGTCCCTGAGCCTTGGAGAGGTATCCAGAGCCATGGACAAGCTCCCATGGTCCCTGAGCCATGGAGAGGTATCCAGAGCCATGGACAAGCTCCCATGGTCCCTGCTCCATGGAGAGGTATCCAGAGCCATGGACAAGCTTCCATGGTCCCTGCTCCAGGTGCAAAGAGCAGCTCAGCCCCCAGCACTCACCAACCAATGACCCCGAGAGCCGGAGTGTCCAACAGGAAGGTGAGAGAGAGTGGGATCCACCTGCAAGCCTTGGGAAGGGAATGGGGAAGGCTTTGGGAAGGGAACAGGGAAGGCTTTGGGATCACAGCACTGGAGATGGGATTGCTGCTCTACAGCCCAAAGGGACTCCCGTCCCCTCCAGGGTGGGTGCAGCCACTCCCAGGTTGTCTTTTTACCATGGATTCTTACTGGTTACGTGCTGTAAAACCAGGAGGAACGTGGTGTTCAGGAGGAACATGGAATTGAGGAACATGGAATTGAGGCCACCACACTGGTTATGGAGATGGGAAAGGCAGGGCAGGACCTGCCCCGGGAGCAGAGCAGGTTGGTGACGAGCCAGGGTTGGCTTCCCATCCTTCCAACACCTCGGGTGATCCACGCTGGAGGGGAGGCTTTGCAGGCTGAGCATCTCCAACTCGTGGATCTCCCCTGGAAATGATGGGATTGGAACTCTTCCCTCTGGCTGCAGAGCTGGGATCGTGCCTGGCACCGGGGATTACCAGCATGGCAACCCATCCCAGAGAGGTGGCAGCATTCCTGCCGGCCAGCCCGGCCCCTGCTGGCTTCCAAACCCCTTGGGAAAGGCTTCCTGGATCCAGGGCCGAGGTCAGGGCTGCCAGGCTGAGGAAAGCCTGAGTCACCGCCTGGAATGCCGGGGGACAAACCCAGCCCTCCCAAATCCCAGAGTTCAAGCTCTTCCATGACCCCCCGGCGCGTGGACGGAGGAGGCAGAGCCCGGCTGGCCGGGAAGGGCTGGTGGCAGAGCCTTCCAGGGACTCCTTTGTTCTCCGGAGCTCCGGCGAGACTCCTATTTTTAGAAACTGCCTCCTTCCGAGGAAAACAGGCGGTGATTTATCTCCTCCTGATGAGCACGGGGCCGCACTCCCTGCAAATCCCGGTTTCTTGGAAACGGCGAGAGATGAGGGAGTTTAATGTCTCGGCCTTAGGAGGCTCAAATTTACCCTCTATGGTAATCCAGGAGAAGCGGCTCCTCCGACCACGGGAGCGCGGCCACGGCTTCTCCCGGGAGAGCTCGCAGGAGCTGAGCCCATCCCTGAGCTCAAGGTCAAACTCCCTCGGACCGGGGCCCCTGGGGCTTCTCCTCTTTGTGTTCCCTCTGTGCCAAGAGTCAAAGCAACTTGGGGAGGACAAGAAGACACTTTCAGAGTGAGATTCGCATGAGCCCGTGGCCCAAACGCACCAAAGGATGGAGAGAAGGGGGGGAAAGGGAGTTTCAGAGTCCAGAAGAAGTTACATGGAGAGCAGGAGCTCTCCTAGACAGGGTGGGCCTGGATCTGGACAAATTTGGTGATGGTTAATTAAACAGAATGTTTCAAAGGTCATAGATTGAGAAACAACAACATCTCCAGAAGAGCTGGAAGAGCCCAGGCTTGTCAAGGCCACCACAGGGAGGGTTGATAAGCCAAGGTTGATGCCACATCTGAGAGGCTCAACCAGGTGTAAAAACTTCCCCTAAACCTTCCCCACCACCCCAGGGATGCACCTTGAGGTGCTTTCCACATCACCCCCCGTGTCCTTCACCGAGGGTTTGGGTTATTTTGCACCAGAGCCACTCAATGCACGTTTTACCACTAAAGAGGCACCAAATGGGAGCTGTGACAACGAGTAAGGTTGTCCCACTGTGTCAGGAGGTCATGGAGGTGTTGGCAGACCCAACATCCAACAAAGCAAGCCCAAGGGAGGTGATGGATGGGGACAGGTTGGAGGAGTTGGGCTCGTTCCACTTCCAGGTGGGACTGGGGAAGGTGCTGCCTATACCAAATAATTGGAGGGTGCAACAAGATGACACCAAACCCCTCCTGGACAGGAGAGGTCACAAAAGTCACAAACTCTGCCCTGGGGGAGTGGGACAGGCCAGAGGTGTGAAGGATCTGCACCCTTGGAGATGCCCAAAACTCAGCGTGACGGGTCCTGAGCAACCTGACTTTGACACTGGCCGAGAGAGCTGGTTGTTCACTGGCACACTGCCACCCAAGCCAAGCCAAGCCAAGCCAAGCCAAGCCAAAGCCAACTCAACCCAAGCCAAGCCAGCCTAACCCACCCCACCCCACCCCCAGGGACTCCTGCCACAGAGGACGGCGGGGATTTGGGGTTGTTACCAATTCCACGAGGAATTCCACGCTGAAAATGTTCAGTCATGGAATTGTGGACTCACTAAGGTTGGAAAAGGAGAACCATGGAATCACTGAGGTTGGGGAAAACCCCTTAAGATCAAGTCCAACCATTAACTGGTCCTCCAGATGGCCAAGAAAGGGGGGGTTTCCAGCCCCTGGCACTGTCTGGGCTATTTGGCTCCCCAAAACCTCATGGGAAATGCAGGAAAGCAGGACCTTCATTTCCCACATCCCAGCCCATCCCCAAATCCACCCCATGGCCCCACATCCGGCTCTTCCAAGGCCACATCCATGCTGGCAGAGCCACAGCAGGTCCAACATTCCCTACCCACCAAAATAATCGGGATGAGCATCCCGGGAGGAGCTCTGCAGGGATCAGGCGCAGCCTGGAGCAGTTTGGGTGGGCACTCGGGCTGCATTCCAGCTCTTCCATGGTATTCCCACCCCAGATCCCTGGTGCAGACACCACTCCTCCACCCCAAGGGCCCACCACCACTCCGTGCTCACAATACCAACTTTCCAGGAGAAACTGCTCCCCCCACAATTCCACTTGAGCATCCAAAGCTCTCCTGGAGCCCAACGAGCCGATTGTTTCTCCAAGCCGGTGCCAGATGCGAGTTGGACACAGAGGAGCTGGCTGAGGACAGACTCTGCCACGGGGAGCCTTGGAGACACCAACTCCATGTTTCCTCAGGAAAACAGGCACGTCTGGGGTTGGTTTTCCCACATGTGGCTCCGGGTTCTGCTCCCACGAAAGCTCTGGAATGTTTGCAGACAGAAAGGAGGGACGTTCCTGCCTCCTCCACACAGCTCAGGGTCGTGTTCCAGGACGCTCCTCAGCCTGTGGCCAGGTGACCTTGAGGACAGGAGCTCTCCCAAGCCTGGATTTCTGGCAGCACGGAGCATTTCCAGCTCAGGATCCCACAGATCCAGAGCCAGGGCTGTTTTGTCACATCCAAGGGGTCCCCTCACCCCTCCCCAGCACAAGTGGCTGGCGGTTGGTGTGTTCAAGGGCTGGGAATGGCCAGGGTTGTGCAATCAGCTCCCAGGTGCTGGTGTTTCTGCTGCTGGACTTTGCTCCGGCAGGAAAAGCCACGGCAAAGGGCCCAGGGGACGGCGGAGCCGGGAGTGGATAAACCCCAGGGTGTCGGCTCTCATCCTGGGAGGGGAATTCACAGCCCCTCCAGCTCATCCCAGCAGGATGAAAACCCACCCTTGGGAGCTGCTGGTGTTTCAGCCCAGCCTGGGAGGAGCTGGATGGGTCAGGACTTTGCCCGGCTCACGGCAGCGACCGGATTCGGGAGCTTGGAGGGCTCTGACCCCACTGCAAGGGGGTGACACAGACTCTGGTGGCAAAGGAACAACAGCCAGCCCCATAATGTCGGGGCAGGAGCATCCTCAGGGATCTCTGCACCAAGAGACTTCCAAAGGCATTTGGGAGGCCAGGGATGAGCACAATTCCTGTCCTTCAGTGTCCTCCTCAGGCTTGTTTTGTATGTGTGAAAATGAGGAACCACCCAAGAGCTCCTTGAGTTTGGCTCTCCAATGAGGAATCACCCAAGAGCTCCTTGAGTTTGGCTCTCCAATGAGGAATCACCCCCCACCAAGACAGCACCCAAGTTCCAAGTTTTCCCACCGAGAGGCTCCCCAGGGACATTTGGGTGTCAGGAAACTCCTCCCCCTGAAGAATAAAAGCACCCCAACCCCGCAGTGCCTCAGGCAGGGCCTGCTGGCTCACACGGGGCTCTCCCGTTCCAGCCACCCGGCTCAGGAAGCCGCTTCTGGAAGAGGAGCCGTAGGAAACATGACACATCCCGAGGTGTTGGCTCCGCTCCCCGGGATGTTTATGGCCAGCCAGAGCTCGCCACCATTCCACATAAACATCTGGCTGAAGGAATCCACAGAGGATTAACCAGGGCCGGCGAAGAGCTGAGTTAGACACGAGACAGAGCTGAACCTCAACGGGGACACACAGGAGGGGACAGTGGCTTCAGGGACCTGTCCCAGTGGCACTGGAACAGCTCCATGGGAGACAGGGATGACATGGACACACAGGAGGGGACAGTGGCTTCAGGGACCTTTCCCAGGTGAGCACTGACACAACCCATCAGAGAAAGGAGCACCAGGGGATGACCCGCTGCCCACCAAAGCCACTCCAAGCCTCCCTGCCTCACTGCTGAGCTCCAGCCAAGCAGGAAAACGAAGCCAGGGATGAGATGCCTCGTCCCACCGGTCGCCAGGGGCTGGACAAGTCCCACCAGGGTGGAATGCCTGGACAAAAGCCATGCCACAACTCCAGACGCATCCCTTTGGCTCTCCCGGATCAGCCCAGCCCCTCCAGCCCCTGCAGGACCTCCCAGGACCCTCCAGTGGGGACCAGAAGGCGGCGTTCCATCTGTGTCTCCCAGACCCCGGGCGTTTGGGCACCGCCGGCATTCCCAGAAACAGCTGGGCCGTGGCTTTTCCAAGAAAGAGGCCCAACCTGCGGGTCTGCGACCGCAGAGCGGAGCCAGGAGAGGCCGAGCCGGCTGCTGGAGGAAGGGCCACGCCCTCCCACGACCCACGGAGCTGGAAGATATTCCCACCACAGCCCAGGGACCTCTGGGGGGTCCCCACCGTGGTTTGGGCCACCACAACCCAACTTGGGGGGGGGCTGGGAGGGGTTGGAGAGCACCCAGGACCGACCTGCTGGAGGGGGAGGAGGAGAAGCATTTCGGGAGTGTCAAACCCAGGAGGACCCAAGAGGCAGAGGAAGATCTGCAGAAGGTCAAAGAGGTCACTGGGAAAACACATCTAAGGAGGCAAAGACTCCACCGGGGTGGAACCACCGAGGGGCTGCACTGGAGAGTCTCCTGGAGAGTGCTGGAGATGTCCCAGAGCTGCTCCTGACCCCACTGGAAAGGTCCTGGAGGTGGAAGAGCAACCCCGAGGGAAAAAGGATGGGGACTGGTGCCAAAAAAGCCGGGGAAATCCCGGGAATGCAGGATGGGAAGCTCGTTAACTGGATGACTGACAGCTTAGGGATCACATGGGAGCTCTGAGTCACCAACGGTGAGGTCAGGAAAACAAACAACCCAAAACATCAAAAAACTCCAAACACTAAAAACTAAAAGGGAAAAAAGAACCACTTGGCCGTGGTTTGCAACCTGCAGCTCACAGACGGCCGGGAAGGCAGCAGAGACCAGACAGGCTCCTCCTCCCCCTGGAAAACCTCTGGCAGGGCTAAGAGGGCAGAAAAGCCCCGGTTTCTCCCCAAAACGAGGGGTCAGGGAGTTCCTGCTGAGCCCCCCCGGAGGGTTTCATGGCCGGGGCCCGAGGGAGGGCCCCGAAAGCGGAGCAGGTGGGAGGAGAAGGGTTTGCAGGGGAGAGCGGCCGGCGTGGCGTGTTTGGCTTGGCACGATCCCGAGGAACCCGACACTTCCCAGCACGGAGCTGCGCTCGCATCCCCGGCCTCTGGAGGACGGAGCTCTGCCCAGCCTTCCCCAGCGCTCGGGGTGTTCGTGGGGCCCCGGGTGGGATTCACGGGGGCTGGACCCACCCCCAGAGCCATCCCAAACACTCCAGGTGTTTCGAGGAAATGCCTTGGGACGTTTTTCCTCCAGGAGAAAGGCAAAAGCTGGTGGGGGTCGGGGTTGAGGGTTTGCCCCAGGGCTCCAAGGTGATAGAGACTTCCCAGGATACTCCGAACATTCCAGGGGTTTTGGGCTCAGCTGGCATTTCTGAGGCTCCCCCAGGAACAGATGAGACCGTGGAGCCCCCAAACCTGGGACTGATCCTAAAACCTGGCTCAGGTCCTGGACCACGCTGGCACCTCCCAGCACCACCTGCCCCGAGGATGCTTTTGGGGCAGCACCGACCCCAGGGCGGCCGTGAGAGACCCAAAACTTCCTGTTCTGAGCCCGGAAAAACCTTCACAGGGTCCAGAAAACACCGAGGGTTGAAGAAGTTCGAGAGGTACCAACAGCTCCGACCATGAATTGCTGCAGGCAGAGAAGGATCTGCTCCCTGGCCATCCCCAAAAAGGGCTTCCACCCCCTCCAAAAAACTTGCACCCCCTCCACAAAAAACCTCCAATCCCTCCAAAAAAACCTCCACCGCCTCCTAAAGGCCTTGAACCTCTCCTAAAGGCCTTGAACCTCTCCTAAAGGCCTTGAACCTCTCCTAAAGGCCTTGAACAACTCCTAAAAACAGGAAAACCCTCCTAAAGGCCTTGAACCTCCCCTGAAGGCCTTCCTCCTAAAACACTTCAAATGCCCCCCAAAGACCTCCTACCCCTCCAAAAACGACCTCCAACTCCCCCAAAAAGACCTCCTACCCCTCCAAAAGACTTCCAACTCTCTCAAAAGACCTTCTACTCCTCCAAAAAGACCTCCAACTCCCCCCAAAAGACCTCCTACCCCTCCAAAAAGACCTCCAACTCCCCCCAAAAGACCTCCAACCCCTCCCAAGAGATCTTTTCCCAAGGCCTCCTTAACCACCCCCACCCCGTACAGCCCCAAGCATTGGCACAGCACCAACCCGTTCCCCAGAGCGTCCCCGGGAGTTGATGGCCCAGCTGTGGATGCTCCCAAAAACCCAGCCATTCCTTCACCGCTTCGAACCCTCGGAGCTGCTCCGGCTGTCGCCGGGACCCTGGTGGGATGGGGGGAGCTGGAGCATCCTCCTGCCTGCAGCTCCTGCCCCGGGAGCGGGAACCTCCTCGCGCAGAGAAATCCCAGGCTAAGGAGGTATTTGCTTCCTGGAGGTGTTTCCCAACCTGCATTTCTCTCCCATTGCCGGGCGTTTGGGGAACAAAGGCGAGTTCAAAGCCCCACCCTGGGGGGGTCACCCCTCCATTCACGGCTTTTACCTGCAGCCGAGAGCCCAAATCGTCCTTTTCACGGGCCATTCCAGGCTGATCCTTGAAAACCTCTTCTTTTTAATCTCCCTTAAAGAGTTCTCAGCGCTGGGAGCAAATCCACCCTCGGGATCCCGCCCTGCTCCATCGAGCTTTCCCCGGGATCTCTGTGACCAGCAGCAGAGAACTTTCCTCGTCAGCACATCCAGCACCTCATGGAAGAGCAGCTTCTCTCCGAGCGGCTTGAAAGGCATCCAGGCTCTGTCGCAAGCTCAGCTTGTTTGGATCCCTCTCCCTTAAAAGTTTCCAGCAGATCCCGGCTGCTCCCATCAGTGGGAGTGTTTGTATGACCCGGGAACGCTGAAGATTCATCCCCTTTTTGCTCCAGGTCCTCCCAACGCCGTGTCTTTCACCCCCATCAGCTTCTTCCTGAGTCTGCCGCCAGGTTTTGCCTTTGCCGTGGATCCAAGTGGGATTTAATCACCCAAAAAGCCACGATGGAGGAGCCCTGGGAAGCTCAGCTCGTTGTATCTGCGGGAAGGTCCCCAAGGGCTCTTCTGGATGCTGAGAAGATTCGTGAGGGACCTTCCTGCAGCCTGGAATGACCTGTCCTTCCCAGTTATGGAAATCCACCATGCCAAGACCTGGGAATGCTCATTAATCCCACCAGGAGAGCCCTGGAGAGCGCACGGCGCCGAGGGGAATCCAAGAGTGGATACGCCCCCCAAAGGGGTTGGCTTTGGTCCCAGGAATGTGCACAGGTTTTGGGGCCACCTTGGCATGGCATTGCTGCTATTCCCACATTGGGGAAGGGCCAATGGCATCACCTGGCAGGATACACCCCCCAGGACACACCAGGAACGTGCCAGGATCTGGTGATGAGGAGGTGGAGGCCAAAACGCTGCCAAGATCCCTCCTCCACTCAACCATCCTCCACTGAGAGGAGCTGGGGGGTCCTCAGCACCCCAGAGACAGATCCCAGGGTGGAAAAGCAGGACTCGGTCCAGTTCATCCATAAAACCCACTGAGGTGATAAAAGCCCACCAGAGACTGGCCACCAGCCAAAGGTTGCCCTCCTGGCCCTGACTCTTTGGGCCCAACCCTTCACTCAATGCATCGTGTCCGTGCTTAGCCAGACGTTTGTCCCGAAGGATCCATCCCCTGGAACGGCACCAAAAGCTTGGCTAAAATCCCCCCCAAACCCACAGCCCCTCCCTTCCCTTCATCCACCAGGTGAGTGACCTCATCACAGAGGAGTTTCCACTCAGGAAAAATGGCTCTCCCTCCATGAAGCCACGTTGCCTTTGATCAGCGACTGCGTCGTCTCCAGGAGCTCCCGGAATTACCTCCCCCATAACTCACCGGGCACCAAAGCGAGCCCGACAGGTCTGTAATTACCTGGGTCACCTTTCCTGACCTCCTTAGAAATTGGAACAACATTTGCCACCTGACTGGGACCCCTCCAGAGCCCCCTGTTATCTGAAGCACCACGGAAAGAAAGGTCCCACCACGACGTCTCGCGGCACCCCAGCAGGAATCCCATGGGACACACAGACCTACGAACACACAATTCCTGCAGCAAATCCCACACGAGCTCAAAGTCAGCTGGGAGATCTTCACTCCCCAAGTTGTGCTCCTCCAACCACGGGGTCCCAGGGCACATGTGGGGTGAAATTTGGGGTGGGAGCAGCCTGGGATGCCTCGGGTTTATCTCCATCCCCGTTTGGGAGGCGATGGGCGCCACCAAGAATCAGAGCAGTGTTTCCTTTAGCCCTCATTTTGCTGTTCAAACACTTAAACCCCCCCTTGTTTTTGGTCCCCACCACAGCCCTGACGGGCCCCGGCGCTGCAGGAGCCCCAGTGGGGGGAACACGAGTTTCCTTTTCTCATCCTCAGCAATTCCCGAGCAGGATTAGCACGGCCTCGTTCCGACACATGAGCTCATTGCTGGGGCTGGGAGAAGGTGACGGTGCCTCCGTCCCCAGCCCGACCCAGCCTCTTCCACTGCCACTTCCAGCTTCGAGCCCACAATTTGAGGGAAAAAAAATAAAAACTGAGAGAGATTTAGGCCACTTGCTGTGGTTTTCCAGGGATCTGGCAGCCTGGATGGGGCAGGAGAGCAGCTGGAGGTCAGAAGAAAACCAGCCCAAAAAACCCAAGACTTGAGCCACACGTTTCCACCTCACCCACCCCAACCCCAAACTGGGCTTTTATGGCCAAACCCCCCAGTTTGAGCCGGTACAAAGCCCTCCTCCCCATCAATGCCCAGTGGAGAGGGAGGGCTGGGCCATGTCCTACTTTGTGCAGCAGCAGGAGGATCCACGGCCGTGCCCGGCGTTGCCCCCGGCTTATTTTTAAATCGTGGCCCGGTTAACACAACGGGGGGAGGCTCTTGGGGGGGTTGGATTTGGGAGGTTATTTATAGCCACCAAAAGACGGGCACGGCAGGTGCTCCATGCCTTGGACAACCACTGTTGAGCACGGAGCGAGACCTTCTCCCCCCACGCTGAGGACCCCCAGGCACCCCAGACCCCACCTCGCTGCAGACCTGGCCCACCCAACACCACCAGTTTGGGTTAACCAAGCCAAGAAACCACCCTGGACATCACTCAGCCCCTTCTCCCATTTGAGGAGCGTGTCACGACCCACCTTCTGCGCCGCGGGAAGGTCGTCGTGCTCACGAGCAAGAGCTCAACCAAACCCCTCCTGCTGCCACCAAATCCTGGTGCTGGGGCGTCCCCAGGGCACAGGTGGAAAGCTACTGACCCCAAAGGCCTTTGGGAAGAGTTTCGGGGCCCAAAGCTTTGCTACCCCCACCTTGGAAGCGACGGAGCGTTGGGGTTTTTCCACACAACTTTAGGTCTTCCAAGTGCACTAGACGTGCCGGCCTCGGCGGAGCCCTGCCTGTTGTCTTGGCCTCAAGTATTCAATTATTTATTTGCTAGGCAACAACATGACATCTTTCCTGGCACGGCTCGGGGGCTGAGAGGCTGACGAGGCAGTAATTAGTGAGGAAGGTTACGGGGACTGTGAGTGAGGAGAGGTTGGAAGCCAAAGGCTCAACCCCAGCGAGGAGGGAGACGCTGGAAACCAGCCACAGCTCCAGGGGCAGCCCCTCACCCACGCAAGGAAAAGGCCACTGGGGACTGTTCCAAAGAGTTGAGGCAAGATTGGCAAGAGCTGCACCTCCGTTGGGCACCGGCTCTCGTGACTGCCATATCTTTCCTGGAGGGAGTTCAAAGGCACGCCGTAAAAAGAGAAAGAGCCCAGCAGTTGGCAAACACCCCTTGGGATGGGCTCCATGGGAGCTGCTCTGTGCCAGAGAACGGCTTGGAGGACCTCAAAGTCTCTGCTCAGCCCAAGACCAAACCAAAGCCTGAGCTCCAGCACTGGGGCACCTCACGTGAGGATCCACCTCACAAGAGTGACACGATTTCTGCCCAAAACACCCCCAGAACTCCCCGTGACGCTTTACCAATAGATCAGGACAGTGCCCAGAGGTCCCATCACGCCCCCAAAGCCCAGATCTAGGACTTGGACCTCGTCATCGTGGTAATTCCCAGTCTCCCATACACCAAGTGCTCCAGACTTTTCCTCCTGCATCTCATCTGCAAGTCCCTACACCCAACAAGGGGCATCCAGGTGCTCTTTGGAACATCCATGATTGGGAAGAGGAGGGACAGAGGATCAGGAAGAGATGGGACAGGCAGCACCATCCCCAGACCCTCAGGTGCTCCATGACAAAGAATTTAACCCACCTGTGCCCTCCCACACTGACAGGCGGTGGAGCACGACCCCCTCACCTGGGCACAGGGAAGGTGCCACCACCTGGGGACACCTTCAGTTCAGGGGTCCCAACACTGCCAGAGGGATGAAGGGTCTCCAAAAAGTCATGGGTTTGACCCACCCACGGGTTTTGTGCCGGTCGGTGGTGCCAAAGCTGGGTGGTGGCACAACGGCACGAGGACAATGGTGTGGGGACAACAGTGAGGGGACAACGGCAAAGGGACAATGGCAAAGGGACAATGGCAAAGGGACAACAGCCTATCATCATCCTCACGTCTCCTTCCACCCAGTCCACGTGTTTCTCTCCAAACCACGGTTCCCGTTTCTCCGAGCGATGCTCAGATTTGAGGAACATCAACGCCAAGAGACCCAACACCACCACCAAGAGAGCCAAAACCCACCACAAACCATCCCAGCACGACCACCAGGAACACCAACCAAACCGACCCGAGCGTCACCGGCCACGCCCGACCCAGAGATGATCCCAAAAGCCGTCCCGACAGCGCCCACCGAGGACTTACCGGCCACGTCGTGCGCTTCCAGGGCGACGTCGGGCTCTTGCCGGGACAGGGAGGAGAAGAAATCGGGGTCCTCCACGCCAGGGAGCCCCTTCCCCTCCCTGCTCATCGTCGCCAGCTCATCCGTGGTGTAAAACGCATCCTCCTCCAGCTCTGTCTCCGCCGACGTCCCGGATAAAGTCGGGTTCTCCAGGGGCTTTTTGGCATCCTGGAGGAAAGCGGCTCTTCGCTCCTCGCCTTGGGGGGCAGGAAAAGTCTCTTTGCCGGGCTCTGGGGGCATTAACAGGGCTCTGCCTCCATCTCCTTGGTGCTCTGAGAAATTGGGGACAGCTTTCTCCATCCCTCGCCGGCTGGGCTGTGTGGCTCGGAGCAGAACGCGGCGCCGGCACTCGGGGGGGTTGGTGGCCTCGGACTGCCGGCAAAACCTGCGGCAAAGAGGAGAGGATAAGAAAAGAGGCCGGGTTTGGATGAGGTGGAGGAGGAACCGTCGCGGCTCTGCCCGTGCCGGGAAACCCAACGTTCCCAGTGCCCCGGAGACGTGGTGTCCCGTCACTCTCTGCTGGCACAAACCGGTGCCACTGGTGGCCAACGCAGTGCCAGGTCCCAGGACCCCAAAAGTGACATCTCTCCCCAGTGCAAAGCATTTTCTACCCCCTTCACAATGTGATTTGCTGAGAGAACGTTCTCTCCATCCCCTGCCACACCCTCCCAAAAACCCCAGTCACCCTCAAATTGATTATTTATCCCAAAAAAACTTCAGTTCTGGGAAAGCCACCGGGAAAAGCCACCTCGAAGCTCAGCTCTGCCAAAGGCTGCCCCCCAAAACTGGGGTGGCTGCCCCCAAAATTGAGGCAGGGGGAAGCTTGTGGGATGCTGTTGCTGCATCCTTCTCCCTGGATGAACTGAAGAGGACCCGACCTTCACCCTGGGAAACACCTGACCGATCTGGAGACCCTTGGGAGGGGCCACCAGGTATAAGCCACGGGATTTCCCCAAAAATAAACCATCACCCCAAACACCTTCCCCACCCGGTGTGGCCGTTAAAGGGTGAGAGATAAAAAAGGAATAAAGGAGGATCCTGGAGAAGGGTGGGTTGAATCCTGACCCGGGGAGGCGGAGAAGGGAAAAATAAGAGGAAAGAGGCGCTAAAAAGCCAGAGCTTATCAGCTCCTGGGAGGATAAAGGCACAGGAGGGAGCGAAGGAGCTAAATTTACCCTGGAAGGAGTAAAAGGAAGGAGAAGGCAGAGAAGAGACTATAAATACCTTCAAGGTAAGGAATGCAAATGAAGAGGGAATTATTCGAGCTGGCTCAAGATGTTTCCCCGCCCTGGGGCCGAGGGAGGAGAACCCCGAGGCCACCCCAAAATCTCTCCCACCCCAAAGTCCCTCCCACCCCAAAGTCTCTCCCACCCTGGAGCAACAAACGGGTCCCTTCCCTGGGGAGCAACGCCTGGAGCCACCGTGGGTTGGTTTGATGATAAGGAATTAAAACAGGAATTATATTAAACAAGATAAACCCACATTGGCTCCGCGTGCCGGTGGTTTTCTTCCAGGAGGTTTTTCTTCCAGTTGCTCCAGGTGGCTTCGGTTTTTATGGATGTTCCACCAGCACCATCCCAAAAAAACGGCACCTGACCCCGGCGCTGTGCCGGCGGGATCCTCTCATCCCAAAGAGGGGCACCACATCGATGCTCCCCCAAATCCACAGGAGATTTTTAGGGAGCAAAGCCCAAAGTTTTGGATGGCCAGGGCTTTGCCACCGCGGCCAGCTCGGTGCCGGTGGGCTGGGATGAGGGATGTTCCAGTGGGATGGAACCACCTGCCCTCCCCATCCCAGATTACCAGGGGAACCAGCGGATTGTGGCGTCACCTTTGTGGCTTAAATCCTGTTGGAACACACAGGATCCTGTTTTTCCCCCCATCTCCCATCGTGCTGTGGTGGCTCATCCACGGTGCTGGCACGGAGCAGGGGACAGGCAAGGAAACCTGGGATCCAGGTGCAGCCACAACCCCAACCCAGCTGGAGATCCGGCACATCCCAGACTGGGGGGGATCCATCCAGGTGAAAAATCGGTGTAAAACCCACCAAAACGGGTTTATTTCTGAAATCTGTAGGGTTTGGGGGTGGGTTTGAGCTGAGCCAACTCTGGGTGGGAATGTGGAGTCCCACTGGGAGCTGCTGCCTCTATCAGCACCAAACTCACCGAGACCCCCACGCCGCAAACGACACCAAATCCCTCTCCTTGCCCCGGTGTCAGGATCGGCGTCACCCACCAAGCCCTTGCCCCCCAAACCTGCATTTTCCCAAGTTTTCCCTTTCATCCTCTCCAAAGCACAGATTTATCCACGGGCCACACTCCCTGAAAACCAACAATCCTCCCCAAACACCCTCTTGGGTGTCTGTGAGTTCACCAGGGAGGGAAAAAAGAGGAGATTTTCCCTTATTGCCCAGCTCGCTCCGCACCAGCCCCTAAAAAGTCGCAAGTGCTCACCGTTATGTTTAAACACCTTTCCCCAAACTCCACTCACTTCCCAAGCTCTTCCCAAGCTCTTCCCAAGCTCTGCCCGCTGCCACGGTGGGAGCAGCAGTGAGGAAACCCTTCCCCCAACCCATCGCGCCCAGAGCCAGCCAAAGGCGGAGCGGGATTGGGACAATTTAAATGCTAAACCGGTTAAGTGGGGACAATCGCTGCTGCCTTCCCTGGCACGGCAAGGAAGGGGCCTTTCCCCAGGCCAAAGCTCCCGGGAATTCGGGAATTCCTGCACTGGGTGACCCTGCGAGTGGCCAAAGGCTTTGGGTGTGCGGATTTTCCCTGAGAGGCTTTTGTTTTCCCCTTGTTGGAAGAGCAGAACCACCCGCAGGAGACCAGCCCCGTGGCCAGGTGTGTGGGATCCACCACACTCGGCAGGCTCCAGCTGCTTGTTTCCTGGTTTTCCAGGGATGCAGGACGACAGTGCCCGTGTTTCCCCCTCCACACTCCATCGGGACTGAGTATTCCGGGTCCGGAACGCTCCCGGAGCTCCAGCCACGTGTTTATTCCCTGCGTGTTCTTTCTCCTTCCTGGGAGAAACCTGTGGAAGAGCAAACCCAACGTGCAAAACACCTCTGGCTTTTCCCCCTCCGCGCTGGATCCGGCGCGCTCAACTCAGCCAGGCCACGGCCACGTTTTTTCCCCACCCCATTTTCCCCTCTCTGGGATAAACCCACATCCAAGCGGATCCATGACACGGAACGCCGCCGTTTTCCCATTCCACGCCGGGTCTGCTCCCAGCACAGGCTGTGGCCACAGGTCCTCTCCCTGTGTGGATCTTTATCCCTCTCTGGGAGAAACAGGACCCATTGGAGACACCACACAGAGGAACACACCGCTGGAATTCCCTCCTCCTCCTTCTCCTCCTCCTCCTCAGTGCCAGGTCATGGCCAAGGATCCCACACTCTCCCAGCTCAAGGTCGAGCCACATCCACGAGTTTTTCACTCCTCCCAGGGCCCTGTGGAGCCCCACAGAGTTTTCCTCCTCCACGCCAGGTCACGGCCACATTCCCAAGGTCCCAGACACTCCCGGCATTCCAGGACTGGACTGGCTCCGGCCGTGTGGGTTTTCCCCCCACACACACACGGTGTTTTCCCATGCTGGCAGAGCAGAGTGGCCATGGAAGGCGATGGAATCACCTTATCCCGCCCTGTGCCAGGTAATGGACGAGCTCAGGGCACCCCACACACTCCCAGTGGGCAGAATCCAGGTTTTCCCATGTGGTTTCTCCTTCCCCACGTGTTTTTTCCACCTTTTCTCTATGTGGTTTCTCCTTCCTCCCACTGCAAAGCAGAGCCACAACCAGGAGGACAATGATGGTCACTCCTCCTCCATCCCAGGCCACAGACAAGGGGCTGACACGTTCCCAGGTGATTCTCCTTCCACAGGGAAACCCCCTGGCAATCCTCAATATTCCTCTCCGGTGTTAAATGAGTTCATTTAGCACAAAAGTGACTTTTTCCCTGCATCCCACAGCCAGAACAAGCAATGGATGCATCCCCCACGGAGCTCTTCCTGTTCTGCTCCAGCACCAAATCCTGCACCCAGCAGGAGTTTAGTTGGATCCAGGAGCTGAGCAGTGCTGGGATCCTCAGAGAATTCCCTGTGGGATCATTGGCATCGAGCAGAGACAGTCCAGGCATCTTCTCCTCTAAAGGATGTGCCGAGGAGGGAATTCCGGTGGGGAGCCACACTGGGATGGGCCAAGAGCTGCTCCAGTGGTGCTGAGCCGTGCTGGGATGAGCCAAGAGCTGTTCCAATGGTGCTGAGCTGTGCTGGGATAAACCAAGAGCTCTTCCGAGTGACCCCAGGATGAGCCCAAAGCTGCTCCAAGGATAAGCCCAAAGCTGTTCCAAGAAGTTCCAGGATGAGCCCAAAGCTTCCCCAAGTGGCTCCAGGATGAGCCCAAAGCTGCTCCAAGCGGCTCCAGGATGAGCCCAAAGCTGCTCCAAGTGGCCCCAACCCCACTCCAGCCCCAGTCCTGCTCCCAGTGGGGTTAAAAATCCTGGTGTGGATCCCGAGGTCGCAAGACGCTCGTTTGACCCCAGTCCCGAGCTCAGCAGGGCCAGCACCTTCTGAGGGCACCCGGCACGGGCAGGACGGGGGGAAAGGGTCAGCGGGGAAGGGTCAGTGGGGAAGGGTCAGAGGGGAAGGGTCAGCAGGGGGCTGGAGCAGTCCCAGCACCCCGGCCCTGGCCCAGCAGAAGGGCCAAATCCTGCACCGCTCAGAGCTGGGAATCCTGGTGCTGCCACCTGACACCTTCTGCACTGCCTGTGCAGACCCTCCTCTGCCACCCCAGCTCGGGTCCCCTCCTGGCCACAGACCCCCTTGGATCCCTCACAGACCCTCCCCTGCCACCCCAGCTCGGGTCCCCTCCTGGCCACAGACTCCCCTGGATCCTTTACAGACCCTCCCCTGCCACCCCAGCTCGGGTCCCCTCCTGGCCACAGACTCCCCTGGATCCCCTCACAGACCCCCCCCGTCCGGCCCCCAGTCCAGATCCCCTCCTTGGCACAGACCCCCCTTCCCTACCTACACCCACCCAGATCCCCCTGGATCCCCTCACAGACCCCCCTCACCACATTCCCCCACAGACCCCCAGGTCCCCTCACAGACCCCCATGTCCCCTCACAGACCCCCATGTCCCCT
>JAWWTY010000068.1:360211-370881 GCA_035222235.1 Margarornis squamiger | reverse complement strand
GGTCCTTGGGGAGACCGGGGGGGTTCGGGGGGGCTCTGGGAGATTTGGGAGAAGCTTGGGGTCCCAGGAAGGGTCTTGCAGGGGATTTGGGGGTCCTGGAGGGGATTTGGGGGAGTTATTTGGGTCCTGGGGGGAATTTGGGGATCCTGAGGGAGGGTGGGAGGGG
The DNA here is from genome assembly GCA_035222235.1 of Margarornis squamiger. Lineage (NCBI taxonomy): Eukaryota > Metazoa > Chordata > Aves > Passeriformes > Furnariidae > Margarornis > Margarornis squamiger. Next base: position 370,715 of record JAWWTY010000068.1, on the reverse strand, counting down.
GATATTGGAGTCCTGGAGGGGATTTGGGGGAGTTATTTGGGTCCTGGGGGGAATTTGGGGATCCTGAGGAGGAACCAGGTGTGGGTCCTACACCACAGAGACCCCCAAATGTGGGTCCAAGCACACCCCCCCCCCCAAAATGTGGGTCCCACCCTCCACAGACCCCCAAAAGTGGATCCTGCAACTCCCCGGATCGCCAAAATTGGGTTCCCTCCCTCCCCCAACGCCAGTTCAGGGGGGTCCAAAGTCCGGCCCGGACTGGCCACATCACCCACCCCACTCCCACCCCCACGCCCACCCCCATCCCCGAGTGGGCGACGGGGGAAGGGGCGTCCGACTGACCTGTCGCGACTTGGGGGGCGACTGAGCCCGGACTTGGGGGAGCAGGGGGAGTTCTTACCTTGGGGGGCGTTCTCACCTTGGGGGGCGTGAGCAGCCCCTCCAAAACTCCCGCCCTCGCACCATGATTGGCTGCCCCGGGGGTCCCCAAACCCCCCAGCCCACCCCAAAAAGAGAGGGTGGTTTGGGGTGTGGGAGGGGAAATTCCCATTATTGGCAAAAATAAGCGACACCGGGGGGGACTGGGGGGCACTCGGGGGGCACAGCATGGGCAGGGGGGATGGTTGAGGTGACCAGGAGATGGTGGAGGGGACAGGGAGGGGACAAGAAGGGATGGAGAGAGCAGGGAGATGGTCCGTGTCACCTGGGGATGGTCGAGGGGACACAGGAAAGGACAGGGAGGGGACAGGGAGGTCACCAAGGACCCCACGAAGGTGGCAATGGAGTTGCTTACAACAAATAATACAATTAAATTTAGTCTAATGTAATAAAATTTAAATTTAACACAACTGAACCAAATTTAAATTTCAATTAATGCAACTCACATTTGATGCCATTACATACAATTTAATACAGTTGAAATTTGAACAAATACAACTTAATGCAAGTAAATATTATTATTATATAACAATATGTTATTACACAGCTTAAAATTAAATACAATTAAATTTAAATGAATAAAACAATACAATTAAATACCATTTAAATTTAAATTCAAATTCATACAACTTAATGCAAGCAAATAGTATTTAATATGATTTAAATTTAAACTAATACAGCTAGAATTTATACAATTAAATACAATTTAAATGAATGCAACTGAAAGATGATACAGTTTAAAATGAGATCATCTATCAAATAGATACCAGTAGCTACAAAATACCTACAAAACCAACTATTTACAAAATCTATATGTGCTCTTTTTGCCTCTGGCCAAGTTTCATGGGTTGGGAAGGAACATGTTTGTGCTTTCCAGCCACGGATATTCCTGTCCCATCAGAGTCCAGCTCGGGCTTTCCATTCCAGGTGTTTGATCCCCTCGGTTCCTCAGGAAATCCTCTTCTCCCTCCCTCAAATCCTCTTCTATCAGTGCCACCTGCAGTTACACAGAGGTGCTGTCACAAGTCCAGTCCTCCCTAATAAGACTTTAAAAGCTTTTGCAATTAGTTTATTTCAAAACCAATTGTCATTAAAAACAAAACCACGTGAAGGCACCTCTTGTGCAACTGGCTGAGGCCTCAGGAATTATTCTTTTTTAATTCATTTCTCCATTTTTACATTTCTGACGGGCAGGTTGGGGCTCCACGAAGAGCTCCATGGGCTGGGTTGGCTCTGCAGAGGGTTAGAGGAATCCCAGTGCCAGCCTCATTTTTAAGGAGCTGAAATAAAAGCTTAGGAAATCCTGGACTGGCCAAAAGCCCGTGGGAATTGTGGGAAAGTGCTTTGTCTTGGGAAGACTGATACCACAGAGGTCCAGCCCAGGGCTTGGCCTTGTTATCCACAACCACTGAGCCTTTTGGACTCTTCTGCAAGAGACCAAACTAAAACCTCTGCGTGACTTTGTGGTTAAAAGTCCCTGTTATATTTTGGGGGGGTTGTGCTTGTCTCTGAGTGGGCACAAAGCGCTGCAAGAGGAAGGAAAACGGGTCCTGGGTGATGGGCAGGGTGGAGTGAGGACAAAGGGGACACCAGGACAGCAGCAGGATTTACAACAGCTCCTTTAGGACTGCTGGGGATGCCACCAGGAATGCCCAGTGGAACGATGTTCCTCCCTGGCCCCGTGGATTGGCTGTAGTGCTTTTCGTATTTCTGGGATATCTGTCAGCTCCAGCCCCCGAAATCAGCACTCTTATGGCATATCAGGGGTGGAAATAATAGTTGCTGCCATCACTGCACTGTTCCTGAAGCGGCTGCTCAGCTGGGGTGGTGTTTGCACAGCAGGGATGGCATTGAGACCCTTGTCTGCTCAGGGGCAAATCACGGGCACGTCCCTGTGGTTGGTGCCCCCCATGGGCAGAGTTCGAGGTGTGTGATCCTGTTTCACACACCAAACAGGAACCAGGAACAATCTGGAATTCTCCTGCCCCTCGCTGCAGGTTTTTACCTTCTCCAGTTTAGTCCACACCCGATCCCCAGTTCTTCCCGCGAGGACGTCCATGGCATCTGCCGTCAGTGACTGCAGCTGAGGCAGAAGGAGACGAGGGGCCAGGGTGAGATTCACATGGAAATAACCTCTCAGATTAATACCTAATTAAAAATCCTTTGCACTCTGGTGATTCTGTGACTCCTCCAGCTCCTCTTTGCTTTGTTTGCCATTGCACTGAGTCACTGGGGATCTAAAACACTGTCGTGACGCCTCCCCCCCATCCCCTTCCTCGTTACTCCTGGCATTGCCAAACCCTGGAAAGTGGTTCAGTTGCTCTTCATTTAGTGGCAGAGAGACAAGGGTTGGATCCAGGATGTCCTGCCTGGAGCAGCCCTTACCTCAGTGTTTAGGAACAGACTGGGGGCAAACTGGTACTCGATACCTGTGCTGCTGCTGTGCATTAGTAGGTCTCTTGCAAAACATTTAGTTGGCTGAAGTGAACCCAAACAACACTTTTTTGGAGTCTCTTCCCCAGTTTGTTACTCATTACAAGGAATTCAGATCTATTAGCACTGTGCCTGTATATATAAATATTCCTGGGTCTGCTCCAACACAAGGGTGTCCCTTCAGGGAAGGAGGAGACACACTGTCTTCTGACTGATCCCCAGCAAGAAAGAGACGTTTCCCCTTCCTCTTTTTTCCCCCAACCCCACCTCAATACCATAACTTTGGGCCTGGTTCTCTCCAGCCATCGTCCCACTGTTGGCCCTTGCTGGAGCTACGTTTGGTCAGCCAAGGGCCCAGCCCGGGGGTTTCTCAAGACCCTTCGAGTCTTCACCAACTTATGGCACCTCTGCAGCTCTGACAAGTTGCCACGAGCAGGCAGACAGGTTTATTCCATGACAGGGAGCATGTGGTGGGTGGACCCGGCATGGAAAATCAGTTTTCCCTCTTTTCCCCTTCTCCTCCTCAGCTCTAACCAGATTTGGGCTGTTTTGCTGCAGGTGCCTTTGAAGGTCAGAAAGGTCAAGGGAGCACGATCTGAATGATTGCAATCCTTTTCCCCGGAGTGATTTGGGGAGGTTTGGGGGAAAAGAAGGGGTTTAACCAGATGCCAGCAGGTGAACCCTGGTGGTTCTGCCAAAGTCACCCTTGCAGGTGATCAGCATCTCCCCTGACAAAGCCCCCTTTGGGTCCCCACATTGGACAAATTACTTCCAGAGGACATGGCAGTGCAGAACTCTTCCCTGGCGATTCCCTCCCTCCCAGCCTGCAAAGGGAGTGTTAGAAATCAAAACCTACCAGCTTGTCGTCCTCCTGAGAGACTCTCTGCAGGTAGGGAACGGTTGCCAGCTCAGCCATCACCTGGCTCATCACCTGGGACTGTTCCTGCCCTCTCTGCAAGCGGCCGAGCAGGCTGGCGTGATGGAACTGCTCCATGGCACGGGCACACGGGCTGCGCCTGTCCTGTTTGCCCAGGGAAAGCCAAGAGGCTGGAGGAGAAGCCCAGGGAACAGCCTGGGAGCCTTGGAATGCTGTGCCACAAGGCTTCCCCTTAGAGCTGGTGGTGCTCTAAGCAATGTGGCACCCAGCACCTTTCAGGTGGTGCTGCTGACAGGCTTTGGAGAGGGAATAAAAAGGGTTTCTTTGCCACAACCTGTCTGGTAGCGATTGATAGAAAAATAAAGATGTTGGCACAGCAGATGTGAGGGGGAGGCAGGAGATAACTAATGTGAAGGCAATTTTCTCCTTTGAAAAAGGCTTTTTCTATGATCCCCTCCATTAAACGTCACCTGAATCCCTGGATGGCTTTTCCAGCCTTGGGGGGGAGGCTGAGGAAAGCAGGCAGGGTCTGGGTGCATGGCCTGGGTGCAGACAGGCAAACCCAGTTTGGTTTTCAAACAGACACAGACCCTGGAGGGACTAAAACCTGCAGAAGTGTTCCCTGAGCAGGCAGCCAGGCCTGTGGGAGGTGCTCAGTATGTTAAACCTTTCCCTCCATCGCTTACCCACAGTGATGTGTGTATAAATCATGTCATTAACTCCAGGTTGTGTGGCTGCAAAGCCAAGGGGGCCACACACCAGAAAGGGAATGGGATACTCACCTTTATTTTGGTGCTTCCTATAAAATCCATCACTGCCATGACCTTTTTCCCAGTGTTCTCCCAAAATGTTTCTGTTTCTTCCTCCGTGCTGGGACCGAAAGGTGTTTTCTGGTCTGGGAAGTGGAATCACAGAACCACAGAGGCTGAGTTTATTCACCTCCCTTTTTGGTAGAGGGTCTGGCAGGATGTTGGGGACACTGAGGGAAGGGAATGGGGAGAGCTCTCTGTGCAGTCAGGGCTGTTAGCACAGAGAAATGGGCCCTGAGACACTTCCCAGCCCCATAAGGGATCCTACAAGGATCATGGGGGTCCCCCCGGAGCCACCCCAGTTTTTAAGCAAGTTGGTGCACCTGGACAGATTGGCAGTTTTCGAGTTACAGACTTTTCCACAGTTTTTCCAATCTCTTTGTCCCTGAAGCCCAGAGTCAGTAAGTACTGCTGGTCAGGCAGAGATTCAGCTCGCTCTGGCAGCAGGTGAATTCCATGAGGATCTGCGAGAGGGAAAGGAAAATCATTTCCACTGTCACGTTTCAGTTGTAAGGTAAGATACTTTTTATGAGGAAAATAAAGGAAGTCCAAGAAGGTGAAATGTTCTCCAGAAATCGTGCCAGAACCAGGTGACCAAACCAATCCATCCAGCTCTCACCAGGCTTTGAAATTTAGGACTTTGCAGCTTTTTGCATTGACAACTTTGGTTTTGTTGGCACCTGAATAAACCATACTCGGTCCAATTCCCTGCGATGCTGTTGTGTCTGGAGCTCAAACCCTCTCAAGCTCTTCTGAACTCATCCTAAGGGCACAGGAAACCTGCTGTTACCTGTAAAAATGTGCTGTGTGTAATCAGGGTGCTTCTCAGCAAAGGTTTTATTGGCCTCCTTTATTGTGTCAGCCTTGTCCTCTTTCTCAAAAGGTGTGTACAGAACAGAAAAAGACTCTTCTCCACTGAGGGCTTCTTGAATCAGAGCCTAAAAAACGGAAGAGAAATTATGCGTTTCATGTTGGGAAATGGGTCATTAAAAAACCACAAATGAAACAATGAGGTGGGTTGAGCAGAGACTCCACAAGCCTCTGTCTTCAATGAGGGGACAATTACTAAATAAATTGTCATTTAGATGAAAAGAAAAAGTGAATCCATGCTCTCTGAAGGTCACATCAGGAAGACTTTAGGAAAAACCAGGTTCCACGACAGTACCCAGAATTAAATTTTATAGCAGTCCATAAAATGGAAGTATGAGCCAAGGGTGAACAACCTCGAGTTTATCCCTTAAAAAATCTACTGCACCCTGAAAGGGCTGTGAGTGCCCTCCTGACTGCTGTGCCTGAGAGCTGCCTCTGCAGGGAGACTCTTTAGCGGGACTGATCCCCGCACTGAGACAGGCACTCCTTTCTCCTTGGACTGGCAGTCCTTACCTGCCAGTAGAGCTGGATGAGGTCACTTGTCTCCAGCCCGGTGCCTCCTGCCAGGACGTACAGGCAGTCAGCGATCATGGCACTTCTGAGGACAAAAGCAGCACAAATGAGTGCACAGGCAGACAAGGGTGTCTGTGGCCAGAACGAAAGAGGGTCTTATTAAAAGAGTGAAAGTGAGGTTTGTGCCAAAAAGCTACACAGAACTCTCAGTCCTTGCCCAGCTTCCATCAGGAAACACACTTTTAGCTTGGCAGACTCTCTGCCAGCAAACAGATCATTTAGGGCTGTGGCTGGGATTATTCCTGTGACACCAACTGGGAGCACTGGAGCTCTGCTGCTCCTGAATCACACACACAAAGCCAGTGAGAAGCTCCCAGTGATTTGGGGAAAGCCAAATGAGAGGATGTGCTCGTTCCCCAGAGCTGGAGGGAGGGGAAGCCCGTGCAGTGGGATTACCTGGCAGCTTCTGAGTATCTCTGCAGGCACCGAAAACAAGCAGCTTGGCGGAGGTGGTTGCGGAAATAGGAGGGGTTCTGAATGATGCTCCTTGGAGGGAGAAGAGGGACAAGGTTAGATGGTTGTTTCTTACACCAGCAAAGTCCCAGGAATCCAGCTGGGACTAAGGCACAGACCAAAGGCACTTATTCTCTACAACTCAACGTGAGGTGAACTCTGTCCCTCTGTCCTCCTCCCCCATCTCTCCCCAGCTGGGGTGGGTGAACAAGCATTACTAACAAACATTTTCATTGTGGGTTTATCATAAATGTGATTTCACTGGGGGTTTGTGTATCGTTCTAGGAAAAAAGTTCCAGGGGTGATATTCTCTCTTGCCTCTTGGCATGTGGATAACAGAAGCAAAAACTACTATAGCACAAGTTCTTGTTACCCCCCAGCTCCCCAAAGAGGAGTGGCAGGTGTCTGATCCCCCTAGAAATCCTGTGCATCTGGAAAGTGTCATAACATTAACTTGAGAGACTTTTAATTACCTTCTGTACGAGGGATGGGTTCTGTCTGGGTGAACCTTGGCACGTGTGTTAAACCCTTACTGAACAGATGTAGCTCCAGGGCTAAGAGATTTCAGGCTTTAAGGCAACAGGGTAAAGGATGGCACAATAAAACTGGCAGCAGCTCAGCGGTGAGATGGGCACGCCCAGGGCGGCTTCTGATGGGAGGGCTCACCTGGCAGAATACTTCCCCTGGCAGAAATGCAGGTTGTGTCCCTGCTGGCTGGGCACTGGGGGTGCCCTGGGTGTTCTCACCACACCTGGGCACTCAGGCAGGCTTGGACACACGGGCTCCTTTCCTTCTACATGATCAAAGCACTGAGTGTGCACAGGGCTCTTGTGGCTGAGATCTCCAGTGCGGGCAGTTACTCCAGTCTAAACACCAGTGTGAGGGGTATTTTATGGATCTTTTATCTTTTCTCATTATTAGACTGGTTCTGCCCGCACAGCATTTATTCCTAGGCTTTGTTTAATTTTGGATTTCGGTCTTAGCAGTGAATTCTAATCAGCATTCTTTTCTTACCTGTGTGAATGACTCAGAGCAATGCCAGGCTGCCCCAGTTTTAAGTAACAGATGACAAGTTTTGACTCAATAAAACTGGCAAGCCTGGAAATATCATCCGGAGAGGACTTCAAGGGATCATCTATAGCAAAGCCTTTACTGCAAAGCTGCACGTGAGACAAAACCATTATTTACAAATGTTATAATATCCCCTTTGTTAGGTGGAAGTGCTTTTTGTGACTGAGCAGTGGAGAAAACTGAAGTGCAATACACTCTGGCTTTAACTAAAGTCAGCCTTACAAAAAAGGGGGGGAAAGGGATTCAAAGGGACCTGCTGTTTAAGCAAAAGATTAAACATTTGACCCAGGGGCAGCTGGGGCAGAGTGGGAACTCCCCTCATTATTGAGAGGTCATTTGTTGCTGACAGAGCTGGGATTAAAGGAGGAGAATTTCTTCCCCTCCAACTTTTTCCACACACGAACACAGCAAAGGACTTGGAGTAAAACACCGAATCACCCCAGATTCTTTGGTTCAGCTGTGCCCCCCAGCCCCCCTTTCTCCCGTGGTTTATTTACAGCTCTTAATTTTCACATTTTCCAGGGATTCCTGTCCTGCCCTCCCCTTGCCTGTACCTCCAGTGCTGTGGAGAACTTGGCTGCTGCTGCTGCGAACTGCTCCTGCCTGTACCGAGCGCTGCCCTCGCGCAGGGGCAGCCGCAGCCGCGGGGCCACGCAGAGCCCCAGGCTGTCCTCGGGGGGCTCCTGGGCTGGGGGTGCCACTCCAGGGGTCACTCCGGGTGTCACCAACTCGCCAAACTCCAGCTCGGTGTCCGCCTCGTCGGTGCAGACCAGCTGAGTCTCTATTTCCCTGAGTTTGGATAGAGGGATGTGAAGGGGAGGGCTGGGGAATATCCCCAGGCTGGTCTCTAATGGTGTTTCTGGGTTTGTCCCAGCCATATTTTCTGCTTTCTGGTTGTGGTTTGCTCTGTCTGTGCCATTCCTGTGTCCTTCTTCGTGTTCCTCTGCCTCCTGCAAGAGGAGGAGTGCGAGGTGAGGGCAGAGTTGTGGGATTTAAAGTAATTTCACAGAATCACGGAATGGTTTGGGTTGGAAGGGACCTCAAAGGTCATCTCATTGCAACCCCCTGTCATGGGCAGGGACACCTCCCACTAGCCCAGGTTGTCCATCCAGCCTGGCCTTGGACACTTCCAGGAATGGGGAAGCTCAGGAATTCCAGCTCAGCTCTTCTGTCCCTCCTCGGGAATACCTTCAGTCCAGTGGTTTGACAACAGAACAAACAGAACCTTCTGGGAAGTGTCTTGCAAGTACAGAACACCAGAAAGGGCCTTGGCCCAGAGGTGGGGCTGCCACAGCTGCCCTGGGTAACCTGTGCCAGAGCCCCACCACCCCCACAGGCAAGAATTTCTTCTCCATACCCAATCCATGCCTGCCCCCTGGAAGTTTGAAGCTGCTCCCCCTTGTCCTGTCCCTGCAAGTTCATGTCCCAGGTCCCTCTCCAGCTCTCCCTGTGCCTCTTCAGGTGCTGGAAGGGGCTCTGAGGTCTTGACTCTCTCAGCCTTTCCCATAGTAGAAGTGCATCAGAAGAGCATCCCCTGATCATTCCCATGGCCTTGTCTGGGCCACAAGGAATCATCTGGGACAGGACTGGAAGGAACCACTGGAATTGCTGGGAATTGCTGGGCTGTAAACTGGGGTGAGAGGAATGCCATGACAAGCTGCTCTGTCAGTAGTGCCTGTCACCTCCAGCCTGACAGGCACAGAGGAGGAGCTGGGGCACCCTCTGGGATGGCCAGGAGCTGCCCCAGCTCCAGAACAGCGAACTGTCATTCCCGAGGGGAACCATTGCCTGTGGAACAGCCCAGGTGCCACCCAGACCTCCCCTGGGCCTGGCACGGGGCAGTGGCACCTTGGCCTCTCACCTGCGGGGTGTCCATCAGCCGTTGTGGCCGTTGCCGGGTTCGGGTGCCACGGTTGGGGAGTCCCTGCCCTGGTCCAACCGCCAGCTGGCCCTAGCACACCTGCCCTGGCACACCTGCCCTGGCACCTGCCATAGCACACCTGCCTTGGCACACACCTGACATAGCACACCTGCCCTGGCACACCTGCCCTGGCACACCTGTCCTGGGACACACCTGCCCTGGCACACCTGCCATAGCACACCTGTCCTGGCACACCTGTCCTGGGACACACCTGCCCTGGCACACCTGCCATAGCACACCTGTCCTGGGACACCTGTCCTGGGACACACCTGCCCTGGGACACCTGCCATAGCACACCTGCCCTGGCACACCTGACATAACACACCTGCCCTGGCACATCTGCCCTGGCACACCTGACATAACACACCTGCCCTGGCACCTGCCATAGCACACCTGCCCTGGCACACCTGCCCTGGCACACCTGCCCTGGCACCTGCCATAGCACACCTGCCCTGGCACACCTGCCCTGGCACCCCCCCATCCTGCAGCCCTGGGGGTCCCCACAGCCCACCCACCCACCCCACCCGAGCAGTAACGGGGGCTGTTCGAGCTCCAGAAATGCTGCTCGGGGACCCTTTGGTGGCTCCAGCCCCAATTCCACCAAGGCCAGGGAGAAGTTTCCAGAACAAGCCTTGCTTCCCCTCCTGGGGTTTGCGTGGGCTGATGCCGGGCTGGGCTTTTAAAATGGTCCCAAAGGTGATTTTCCTGTGGGAAGATCTGTCGGCAAGGGGTGGGTGGGTGGGTGGTCCTCCAAGGGGTGGGACTCGGGTCCAAATGTGTCATTGGGACACTTGCCTGTTTCTGCTTCAAGTGTCACTTTTTGGGTTATTGAGGAACTGCTGGGGATGGGGCTCTGGTGCCCCACAGACCCCCAGGGTGACCATGGGGACAGCGAGGGGCTCTGGTGCCCCAGAGACCCCCAGGGTGACCATGGGGACAGGGGCTCTGGGAGATTTCCATGGGGTCAATCCTATAGGAACTTCTCCAGGTGTGTCCTTTCCATGGGGTCCCTCCTTCAGGAACTGCTCCACTTCTCTCTCCCACACACACCTTTGGGGA
>JAWWTY010000068.1:295933-309247 GCA_035222235.1 Margarornis squamiger | reverse complement strand
CTTTAGCAAATTTAACAGGCAATATTTTAATCCCTTTACAACCAAGTTTTATTGAACAAACTCCATTTCATTTATCACAGGGGGACATCGGGGGGTGAGCCCAGCTGGGTCCGCTGAGCCCTCGGGCACCAGGGGGACATCAGGGGGTGAGCCCAGCCGGGTTCGCTTGGACACCGCACTGGGGCCGCCCCGCAGTTCCCCAACTAGCTCCTCCCGCACGGCCCGGGCCCCGCATGTCCCGCTGCCACGTCTCTGCCCTCGCAGAGCCGAGAAAAGCCGGGAAATCGCCCCGATGGACTGAGGAACATTTTTTTTGTCAGGAAGGGGCAAGAGGCCCTATGAAACCCTCTCCTTTCAGTCACTCCTGGGCACCTCTTAGTTTTCTCCCGGCTGCTGGGGCTGTGTCACAGGACCGCTTGCTGCGATGAGACAGGGATTTGCTGCACTTTGGTATTAAATCAAACAAATTATGGGGGGGGGAGTGGGAGGGTAGCCCCAGAAACCAGGACTTTGCGCTCGGGTGCTCGGAGCTGCACGAGGGGGATAAAGGATCCCCCGGACCTCCCGGTGCCCCCAGCAGTGGCTCTGCCCCCCCAGAATGGGGCTGTGACCCAGACCCCAAGGCCCATCCCGGGCTTTGGGGTCTGAGCAGGGAGTAGGGGCTGAGATGCTGGATGGAGCTTCCACCCCCGCCAGCCAGAGCTCGGATCAGTCGGAGCACGGTGCTGGCAGGGACAAGTATCCATCAGTGCTCAGTGTTTGTTGGCGTCTGTCATCCAGACGGATAAACTGAGCCCAAACTGGTGGCAATTTCCACCATCTACTATTTCTCCTCCCTTTTTCATTATGAATTTCACAGCACTTCCTTTCACCGCAGAGATCTGGAAATCAAAGTTCCCGGCTGCCCCACAATTATCCCCACCACCTTCCACAGCTCCAGCCTCAGCCCTCCTCCTCTCCCCTTTCCTTTGTGCCAATTTCTCCCTTGTCCTCTCCCTGCCAGCTAGGAGGAAGGAGCGATCCACATTGGGCAGAGACCTGGTGATGGACATTCCAGGGATGGAACATCCTGGGCAGTGTATTGGGCTTACATGGCCAGGTTTTGGTCACAGGTGGGGCTCCAGGTATGGCTTCTGTGAGCAGCTGCCATAACCTTCCCCCAGGTCCAGCAGAGCCAATGCCAGCTGACTCCAGGATGGACCCACCACTGGCCAAGGCCAAGACCAGGAGAGATGGAGTGACACCTCAGGAAGAACATACTGAAGGAGGAAGAAGTCCTTGTGCATATGGAATTGGGTGCAGAGAAGAGCAGAGGGAGAATATGTGAGAGGAACAGCTCTGCAGAGCCTCAGGGCAGTGCAGAAGGAGGGGCAAGAAGTGCTGTGTTGGGGCAAGAAGTTTCCATCAATGGAAATCCAACAACATTGCTAATTGTGATGATTCAAGGGTCTAACGAGATGCACACTGAAGAGAGCCTAGCATAGGCCAAAGATCTGCGAGAAGCTAACGGATATTCACTATTTCCCTGGACTTTTAGTTCGAAGTTTGCAGTTACAATAATTCTATTATATTATTGTATTATTCCCCCTCACGTAAACCTTCAGTCCTGATTAGCTGTTGTTTGCTGCATTGCAGCACTTCCATATTAGGTTATCTCCTCCCCAGTTCTTCTTGTTTGGTTATGCTCCACCCTACCTTTTCCTTATAAGGTTAGTTCACGCCCAGGTTCTGCCTCCTTTCTAGCACCTTCTCCCTGGACCCTATATAAGCCTGACCTCCATTTCACTAAATGCCATTCTCTTCTCACCCACCTTGGGAGTGTGCCTTTCCTCGTTAGCTCTTCAAGAGCGTGGCAGGGCTGCAGGTGCCAGAGATGAGATTGCCTTGTAGCCCAAGGAGGAGCCCCTGTCAGTTCCGGTTACTCCCAGTATGATCCCATTTTCCTCCAGTGTGGTTCCAGACACTCCCAGTATGAACTCATTTGCTTCCAGTCACTTCTAGAGGGATTCCAATTGCTTCCAGCTTGGTCTAAGTTGCTCCCAGTCACCCCCAGTATAGTTCCAGTCACTCCCAGTATGTTCCCAGTCACGTCCAGTTTGATCCCAGTTATCTTCAGCATGCTCCCAGTCACCCTCAGTCATTTCAATTGCTCCCAGTATGATCCCAGTTATCTCCATCATGATCAGTTTCTCCCAGCTGTACCCAGCATCATCCCAATTGCCCCCCAGCATGTTCCCAGTCAATCCCACTATGGTCCCATTCAGTTCCAGTCTCTCCAAGTACAATCCCACCATGATCCTCATGACTCCCAGTCACTCCCAGTGTGGTCCCAGTTGCTCCCAGTGGTTCTAGTAATTCCCAGTATGAACCAGGTCACTTCCAGTCATTCTCAGTAGGATCCCAGTCAAATCCAATCACTTACAATATGGTCCAGTATGATCCCAGTCTGATCCCAGTATGATCCCACTCACTCCGGTTCAGTATGATCCTCATTGACTCCAGCATGGTACCAGTTGCTCCCAGTTTGATTCCAGTCACTCATAGTCACTCCCAGCATGATCCCAGTCATTCTCAGCATGCTCCTGGTTGCTTCCAGTCAGCCCCAATATAATCTCAGGCACTCCCACTAGGGTCACATTCAGTTCCAGTCATTACCAGTAAGACCCCAGTATGTTCTGTGTCACTCCCAGAATAATTCCAGTATGATCCCAGTCACTCCAGTCACTCCCAGCTGGATAATAGTTGCCCCCTGCATGGTCCTAATTGCTCCCAGTCACTCCAAGTATGGTTCCAATCACCTCCAGTAGGATTCCAGTGACTTCCACTGTGGTTCTAGTCAGTTGCAGTCACTCCCAGTATGGTCCCAGTTGCTTTCAGTCACTTCTAGTAGGATCCCAATTGCCCCCAGCTTGGTTTAAGTTGCTCCCAGTCACCCTCAGTATAGTTCCAGTCACTCCCAGTAGGATAGTAGTTGCTCCCAGTTACTCCCAGTATTATGCCAGTCATCCCCAGCTTGGTCAAAGTTGCTTCATTCACCCCAGTATGGTTTCAGTCACTCCCAGTATGATGCCAGTCACTTCCACTCCCAAGATGATTCCAGTATGATCACAGCCACTCCCAATATGTTCCCAATCTCCTCCTCTGTGGTCTCAACAGTTCCAGTCACCCCCAGTTCATTAAAGTTCCACTCACCTCCAGTATGATTCCAGTATGATTCTAGTCACTCCTTCTATGGTCTCGGTCATTCCCAGTATCATCAATCCCATTGTTCTGTTGCTGACAAAGATGTCAAACATCCCCTGAGGATGCCCCTTGTCACCGGGTTCCATTTTGCCAATTAAGCTGTTGACTGCAACCTTTTGAGTGTGACCATCAAGCCCGTGCCTTATCCAGTGAATGGTCCATCCCTCATATCCATGTCTCTCCAGTTTAGAGACCAGGATGTAGTGCAGAACAGCATCAAATGCTTTTCACAAGTCCAGGAGGGTGACATCAATTGCTCTTCCCCCTCCACCACTGCTGTAACCCTGTTGTAGAAGACACCAAAGTTGTCAGGAATGATTTGCCCTCAATGATGACTGTCACCAGCCACCTCCTTATTTTCCATGTACCTTAACATGGGTTCCAGGAGGGTCTGCTCCATGATCTTGCCCAGCACAGAGGTGAGAGACTGACCAGCCTTTTTCATGATTAAACACGAAAGGATCCAGCTTGGCTTCAGGTCATTCCCAAAACAGATGGTGTGGACACAGGGAACAATGTCACAGATGTAACCAGATCTTCTTTAGAGCCACTGTGGGACTTTGGGTACCTCCAGGGCAGTGGAGGAGCTGGACATCAAGGTCAGGAAAGACCACAGCTGCCTCCAGTGGTCCCAGTATAGCTCTGTGCCCTCAAGAATTTGACCTACGTGTTGATCATCTTCTGTCCATCTTCCTGGAGACCAAGATCCATGCCCAAACCTTCATGCACTCCACACCATCTCTGCAGGTATTTATGGAATGGATGAGGCTTCACAGTGTCTTTCCAGGCTGGACCATTCCAGCACCCTCAGTCTCCTCCAGTCCATCATCATATTGATGACCCTTCCCTAAGTCCAGTTTAAAGCTCCCTGAGGGGTCTGGCCACCTTATTGGTGATGACACAGTTGTCCCAGTTGGCCATGTGAATCACATCACCTCCCAACAGACCTTCTCAAAAGTGGATTCATGATTGTGGAAGCCCAAACCTTGAGTACAGCACCAACCAAGTGTTCCAGTCCTTTCATCACTGTCCCTGGACTCTCTCCAGTATGGCCATGTCTCCCCAGAACTGCGAAGTGCTGTTCCTGGGTCACAGAGGTGAGGAGACCCTGGGGGGACAGGTGTAGCTCCTGGCCCATGGTGAGTGCCCCTCCCTTGGACCACAGCCATGCTGGAGGTCATCGCTTGGGCAATGTCCCCATAGCCACTATCAGGGCCACTGCTTGAGTAATGTCTCCATGGCCAGTCCTGGGACTGTTGCTTGAGTAATGCCCCTATAGCCATCCCAGGGGTCATCGCTTGGGCAATGTCCCTATGGCCACCATCAGAGCTATTGCTTGAGTAATGTCACCATGGCCAGTCCTGGAGCCATTGCTTGAGTAATGCCCCCATAGCCACTCCCATGGCTATCGCTTGGGTAATGTCCCCGTGGTCACCCTCAGAGCTGTCACTTGAGTAATTGTCCCCATGGCCCACATCTGTTGAGATCAGATGTACCGGATGTTGGCTGTTAGCAATGATCTGATAACACCTCCCTGAGGAGGAAGGACCTGTCAGCCGCTCCTGCAACAACCACAGGAGTTGTGACACCCAAACCATCCAAAACAGCAGTTTGCACCCCAAAGCCCCTCACTCCTCTCTGAAGGCGTCTTCTAGACTTCACCTCAGCTCATCATGGCTATCTACAAGGTGACAGTGGCTACAGGTGATGTGGCAGAAGCTGGAACCAACAACACCATCTCCATCACCTTGGTGGGCAGCCAAGGCGAGAGCCGCCAGACCACTATCTCCTCCTTGTTCCTGCCAGGACAGGTGGGGATGGGGACACAAGGGGTGGCAGAGCTGTTGTGGGGACATGAGGGGTGGGACAGGCTGCCCTGGGGATGAGGGGCTGCATGGACTGTCCTGGGGATACAAGGAGATGGTGGAAAGGGATTTAGGGGTAGATGGTGGGAAAGGGGTCTTGTGGGAATGGGTGGGAAGGAGTCTTTGGAGATGGTGGGGAGGGATCTTCAGGGGTGGGGATGGACAAAAGGGGCTCCAGGGGTGTGGAGGAAAAGGATTTGGGGGGGGATGGTGGAGAATAAGGATCCTGGAAGGATGGAAGCAAGGGGATGCTCTGAGCCTCTTCTCTGCTGGTGCACCCTGGTGCTACCCTGGGGCATCTGCCCACCCCCAAAAGCCATTCCCTCCTCTCCAGGAGAAGAGACTGTCCGTGGACTGCAGGCAGGACCTGGGCCCTATTGTCCTCATCCGCCTGCACAAGTGGCGGATCTTCTTGGAGGATGCCTGGTTCTGCAAGGATGTCCGGGTGACAGCCCCTGATGGCACCCTGTACCGCTTCCCCTGCTACCAGTGGCTGGAGGGGGTCACCACGGTGGAGGTGCGGGAGGGCTCAGGTAGGACATGCCCCAGCCCCAATCCACCTCTGGCAGCTGTGGGTCCGACCTTGATCTCCCCTCCTCCTTTCCAGGGAAGAAGCTGGTGGATGATGAGCTTCAGATCCTCAAGGAACATCGGCGTCGGGAGCTGGCGGCACGACAGGAGGCTTACCGGTGACAGCGGGGACATGGGAGACAAGTCCCACCTTGTCCAGGTGGGCTGGTCTGCAGTGATGCTGATGTCTGCACCCCTGTGCTTCCCCAGGTGGAAGAACTATGCTCAGGGCTGGCCCCGTTGCCTCAACGTGGGCTCCATCCTCGAGTTGGACTCCAATATCCAATTCTCCTGTGTCAGAGCCACCAACTTCACCGGTTTCCTCATCTTACAGTAAGCAGTGCCCTGAGGCTGGGTAGGACCTTGATGATGGTGGGAAGAGGGGCCAGAGAAGAGAGGGGTAGGCTGAGGTCCCCTTCTGTCCTGTAGAGGGGCCTCCCACTTCCTGTCAGGATTCCTGCTGAGATGCACCTCCTGGGACAGCCTGGATGAGATGCGCACCATCTTCTCCCGGACGCAGGGCAGGGATATTGGTGGGTGCCTTGTGTGTCCCCCCCTGCCACTTTTGGCTTCCCTTTCCCTGGAGGGTGGGTAAGTGGGTGCTGATGTTTGACCATCCCCTTAGTTCCTGAGTACGTGGCCAAGCACTGGCAAGAAGATGAGTTCTTTGGTTACCAGTTCCTCAATGGCAACAACCCCATCATCATCCAGTGCTGCACTGCGCTGCCATCCAAATTCCCAGTGACGCCAGAGATGGTGGCCGGCTCACTGGGGGGTGGCACTGACCTGTACAAGGAGCTGCAAGAAGGTCGGATCTTCATCGTGGACTATGAGGTGCTGGAGGGCATCCCAACTGACACCATCAATGGGCGACAGCAATACATGGCAGCCCCACTCTGCCTGCTTCACCAGGGTGCTGATGGGCTTCTGCGCCCCATTGCCATCCAGGTAGGGATGCCCCACCTCAGGCCATGCCAGGGGAGGTTTAGGATGGTCCCAGACCATGGGGTTGTGTCCCACAGCTCAGCCAAAAACCAGGACCCTCCAGCCCTATCTTCCTCCCAAGTGATGATGAGTGGGACTGGCTGTTGGCCAAGACCTGGGTCCGCAATGCTGACTTCTACAGCCACCAGCTCCTCACCCACCTGCTGAGGACCCACCTGTTTGGGGAGGTCTTTGCCGTTGCCACCCTGCGCCACCTGCCCTCATGCCACCCCCTCTTCAAGGTAAGGTCACCCCTCAGGGCCACCTACTGTCTCCCCACCCATCTGACGCAGGTGATGCCCCACCCAACAGCCCCCCAGCTTCGTGGTGGGGGTCCCTGGTCACCTGCCAGGTGTTGATTACCCCCTCAGCTCCTCATGCCTCACTTCCGCTTCACGCTGCACATCAACACCTTGGCTCGCAGTGTCCTCATCAACCCCGGTGGCCTCATCGACAAGGTGAGCCCTGGGGACTGGAAGCACTGGGCTCTCCTGGGGGTACTGGGGGGCACTGGGGTGTGTTGGGGGCACTGGGGGTCTACTGGAGTCCACTGGGGGCACTGTGTGGTACTGAGAGCACTAAGGGACACTGGAGTCCACTGGGGGTACTGAGAGGCACTGAGGTCTACTGGAGCACTGTGGGGCACTGAGGTGCTGCTGGGAGCAATGTGGAGTACTCAGTGTATTGGAACCACTGGGGTGTACTGAAATTGCTGGGAAGGACTGTAGTGTACTGGGGGAACTGGGGGGCACTGGGAAATATGGGAGCCCTGGGAGACACTAGAGAAAATGGGGTGGAGGACACTGGAAAGGACTGGGGTATACTGGGAGGACTGGGGGCACTGGGTGTGCAGCTGGACGACTGATGTCCTCAGAGCACTGGGGGACAATGAAGTCTGACACTTCCTGTCCTGCCCACCCATGGGTGCCCCTCCTTTCCCAGGGCTCAGGGGCGACCTATGAGGGGCTGCAGCTGGTGGTGCAGCGGGGCCTGGAGCAGGTGACCTACACATCCCTGTGCCTCCCTGATGATATCCGCCACCGTGGCATGTTCAATATCCCCAACTACCACTATCGGGATGACGGGATGAGCCTCTGGGAAGCCATTGAGAGGTGGGACTGTTTTCAGAGGTTGGGGGATGCTTCCAGGGGTGCGCCAGGACCTCACAATCATCTCATCCCTGTGGCAGGTTTGTCACTGGCATTGTGACGTTTTATTATGGTGGGGATGAGGCAGTGAGCGGGGACACAGAGCTGCAGGCCTGGGTGATGGACATCTTCACCAACGGCTTCCTGGGCAGGACCTCCTCAGGTAGTACACCTGCAGCTGCCACGAGATGTCCCCAGGGGTGTCAGGGAACAGGAACAGGTCCCTGAGGCTCTTGGCTGTCCCCCTCCAAACCCAGGTGTCCCCTCCTCGCTGCAAACGGTGGCAGACCTCATCAAGTTCCTCAGCATGGTGATGTTCACCTGCTCAGCTCAGCACGCGGCTGTCAACAACGGGCAGGTGGGACAGAGGCCAGAGACCAAGAGGATGTCCCCAGCTGTCCTCAAGCCATGCTGGGGACATGTCCCCCTCCCACTCCCCTATGCACAGGAGGGATGTTCCCATCCTGAACCAATATCCATATCACACCACTCTTCATGCCAGAGGGGATGTCCCCATTTGTCCCATTCCCTCTCTGTGCTGGAGAGAACGCCCTCATCAGTCCCCTCTCCATGCCAGATGGGATGTCCCAATCCATGTCCCTTGCCATGCTGGGGCAATGTTCCCATCCCTCCCCTCTCTGTGCCAGGGGATGACCCCACCATCCCCTTGTTGTTCTGGGGGATGTCCTCTGCAGTGACCTGTCTCCCTGCAGTATGACTTGGGTGCCTTTATGCCCAATGCCCCATCGTCCATGCGCCACCCGCCACCCCGCGAGAAGGGACGGGCCTTCCTCCAGCACTTCCTCGACACAGTCCCCGAGGTAGCCACCACTGCCAACATCCTGGTGACCCTCATCCTCCTCAGCTCCCAACTCAAGGACAGGGTGAGTCTGGCCCCACAGTCCCCACGGCCCCTCCAAATGTGTCTGTGGGGCTGGGGAATACCAAAAGGTGCCCACAAGGCTGGATGTCATCACCTTTGGTGTCTCCAAGCCTGGAGGGTGGCCACCATTGCTCCACAGCTACCAGGGTGCCAGAGAACCCCGCAATGGCACCAGGGGGTTGAAGCTGAGGGATCCCTATCCCTGTCCCCTCCAGAGGCTCTTGGGACAGTACCCTGAGGAGCGGTTCACAGAGGCGGAACCCCGGAGGCTCATTCGGGCCTTCCAAGGGCGGCTGGAGGAGATCCGAGACCAGATCGAGGAGAGGAACTACCTGGCTGAGCTGAGATACAACTACATGAACCCACAGGAGACTGAGAACAGCATCTCCATCTGAGTGCAGTGGCTGCACTCACCCAGCACCCCCAGCACTCTCAGCACCCTTCACCTGGGCACCCCCAGCACTCAGCAACCCCAGCACCTGGACACCCACTGCACCCAGCACCCTACACACCCAGGACCCTGTACCTGGACACCCAATGCACCCACCAGCCCCAGTTCCCAGCTCCCCCAGCACCCCATGCATGGCCACTCCAAACACCCTTGTCACCCAACATCCTGCACTTGGACAACCTCAGCATTCCCAGGACTCTGCACCTCGACACCCTCAGCACCTACCCACTCAGCACCCCTCACTCTGCTTCCTTCCCCCCAATAAATGCAAGCTGTCAATCAAACTCTCACCACTTGGGAGGTCACTCTAAAACCATGGGGACCCCTGGCCAATCCCCACAGCCCCCAGGCAAAGTGGGAGCTGGACTGGGGCAACTGAGACATGACGGGGTGCCCAGTGCTCCCAGTGACCCCTTCCAGTGCTCCCAGTGCCCATCACTGGTCCCCAGTGCTCCCAGTGCCTCCTTGTTTGAGGGTAGAGTGGGAGCTTCAAAGTTTATTAGAGAAGCTCCTTTTGAGACACAACGTGCAGAAAAGGACCCCCAACACCCCCAAAACCCACCCACGACCCCTTGGCTTTGTCAGCTCCTTCTCTGAGAGGAATATGGGTGCAGTTGGATCCAAGCCAAGCCCAGATCCCTCAGCTTCTCCTCACTGGCAAAGTGCTCCAGCCCCATCTTGGAGGCCCTACATTAAACATACTCAAGCTTCCAGACATCTTTCCTGTGTTGAGGAACCAAAAACAAGGCAGAGTAACCTGGATAAACCACCATCTTGATGGGGTAACACAGTCCAGCGTGCTCCTGGCATCCCTTGCTGCCAGGACACACAGCTGCCTCCTGCCCAGCTCCCTGCCCAGCCACTTTGTTTACAGGGCTGGTTCCAGCCAGGCAGCTCCCATCCTGTGCCATGGCCAGCGTGAGTCCCCTGCAGGGAATGACACTGGCATTTCTCCTTCTGGGGTTTCATGAGGTTCCTGCCAGTATGTGCTCTCCCCCTCCTTGAAGCCCTTCATTGAGCACAGAGGCCTGAGAGACCTTTCCAGTAAAGACTCACATAAAGAAGCCATTGAGGGCTTACCCCTTTCCATGCTCCCCCTACCTCTGAGCTGACGGGGATCCCAAGGTTCCCCCCTCCCCGAAGTCCCCGCTCTCTGGGCTGTTGTTGGTCCCAGGGGTCCCTCCTGTGGGAGACTGAAATGTTGATGGTTAATGGCTCAATCAGTCATTTGCAAAAGCAGCGGGTGCTTTGCTGATGATGCGCAAGGTAACAGCCCAGGTGCAGAGGGTATGAGCCCCAGAGGGTGCACACAACAAATAAACCCTTGTTTAGGGAGAAGCTGAGTTTTGAGCCAGAGAAGGGAAGAGGCTGATAAGAAGCATGTGGGATAGTGCTTCTTATCATGTCAATTTCCTCCCTTACACAACTGGACGGGGACTGTCCCAGCTGTGGTATTGGCCGGGGAGCTGGGCTCCAAATTTTGGTGGTGGGCTCCTGAGATCACTCTCACCTCCTGAGCCCAGCTCCCAAAATCCAGTTAATCGACGGATTGCTCCCACACAAAAGGTGCCAGGACACAAAGCTGTTGCTGTCCTTTCCCTCCCCTGGGCAGTCCATCCCCTGCACAGAGACAGTGGGCCTGGGTATTGCACTTCCCAAGGAAAGGCATTGTCATCCACTTTGAGGAACACACATTCACAATTTGATGCTGTCAGGTTCCCCTTCATCATCTGTGCAAACAGCAGGGCCTGCAGTCAGCACCACAGGCACCTCTCTCCTCTGTCTCCTGCCATCCTGCCATGCCTCCCTATCCCTTTCTTCCTCCCAGGATCCTATTTTCTGGTTCACTGTCCCACACTTTCCTCTACCTTCCTCTCTCCTTCATCCTGCTTTTCTCTCTTTTCCTTCTCTTCAGGTGGAACTCATGAGGTGAGGGATAGCCTGACCAAGAGTTCCCAAAGGGAAACCAAGGGGATTCCAGGATTCTTTCATAAGTGCCTGTATTGGGTTTGCATGGTCAGGTTTTGGTAGCAGTTGGGGGTGCGGGAGGTGCTACGGGGGTGGCTTCTATGAGAAGCTGCCAGAAGCTTCCTCCATGTCCAGCAGAGCCAATGCCAGGAGGGACCCACTGCTGGCCAAGGCTGAGCCCTTCAGAGATGGCAGTGACACCTCTGGACTAACATGTTTAAGAAGGAAAAAAAGTTATTGCACAGATGTAATTGGGTCCAGAGAGGAGAGGAGTAAGAGTATGTGAGACAAACAGCTCTGCAGACCTTTGGGGCAGTGCAGAAGTAGGTGCAGGAGGTGCTCCAGGTGTCGGAGTGGAGATTCCCCTGAGATAATAATGGCCCATATATCCTGATTCTGTTTTGTTTTCACTGTCAATTAACAAAATTTCTAATAGATACAGCAGCACAAATTTCAATATTGACACAGCACGATGCCAAAAGACTGGGTGTGCAACTCAAATGGCAAAGAGTTAAAGTCACTGGAATGAACTGAACCAGTGCTGTGTTTAAAAACACTCAGGTTAATTTACAGCTTCCAGGGAAGAAGGGCATGTCCTCTGCTCACTTTGCAGTTAAAGATCACAACAAAAACATTCTGGGTTTGGATGCTTTGAGTAGTTCAACCTGGTGTCTGCTGGATGGCAGCCTGTGGCTCTTTGGTTCTGACATCACCCTGTCCCCAGCTGGGAACTGGGAACTTACAATGCTTGTGCTCTGTGCAGCACCTGCACTGCCCAGTTCAAAAATTACTGATGTACCACAACACCCAACTCCTGCTGTAGCATGACATGGGTTTCTGAGGCTACAGCCGATTTGGGAAAATGATAAATCATTTCCTGAGTGTACTCTCCAGATAATTCACCACTACAGCCAGGAAAGAAGCTGACTATGCAGTGATGTTTCACAGTTCATTATTGGTGTTTAAATGCCAGCACAGGCCCTTTAACAGCTGCAGTCCCTAACATTGCAAATTTGACAGCTACACTACAAGCAGCTGTACATCCATGGATGGCAGTGCTAGATATAAAAGATATGTTTTTTATGGCTCCCTTACAAAAGGAGGACAAAGAGGAATTTGCTTTTACCTGGAAAGGTGTACAGTGTACCTTCGACAGGCTCCCTCAGGAGAATAAATATTCACCCAGGATTGCTCCTGCTGCACTTGCTGAATTTTTACAGACAGTCTCAGTCCCTCAGATGTGGAACTTTACCAATATATAGAAGATATTCTAATTATAGGAGATTCCCATGAAAAGGTGGGGGAAGCAGTAGCAGCATGATGGAAAGCATTACATGAAGCAGAAATTGAAATTCTAGCCGAAAAATGTCAAGGACCAAGAAAAGAAGTAACATTTTGGGTGCCTGCTGGACAGCAGACAATGCGGGAGTTCCTCCAAACACTTTAAAGGAAATGGAACAAATATAGATGCCCCAATCAAAGAAAGAATTACAACAGTTTATAAGAACTTTAGGATATTGGAGAAAACATATACCTGGATTTTCCATCATTGCTTGCCCACTGCATTCACTGTTACAAAAGGGAAACAGTGGAGGTGGAACTCAGAACATGAGCAGGCAGTGAAAACCCTAATGCTGGAATTGAAACCATCTCAGTCACTGGGACCAGTGCACCCCGATGACAATGTCAGAGCAGAATGGGGGTTTGTGGAACACAGGACCTACTGTGACCTTTTCCAAACTGGACCTAAGGGACCAGAGATTTTCATTATCCAGTTCAACTCCAATAAAAGAGACACAGCAGAAATATTCTGAATGGAAAAAGGGACTTTTCTCCCTGGTCCAAGCAGTGAAACCACCTGAGAAGATACATCAGGAACAGTCTATATAAACCAGAGGCCCATTTAATTGGCTGGAATCTATTTTAAAGGACTCTGCTCCTCCAGAAGGAGTTGCCCAAAACTCTAGAGGCAGGAAATGGAATTCCTACCTACTGGCAGTTGCAGAAGAAAAGAACGACCTACTAAAGTTTCTAAATTACAAATGACTATAAATGCAGATCCACTGGCATTACAAGAACCTTTTAAACACTCGCCAATTCTAGATGCACCTCCTCTCACTGTGTGAAAGGTGAATTTTATAATTTGCTAGAAATTAAACCAAGAGAAGTTATATATATATATATATGTTTTAAACTGTTGGA
>JAWWTY010000068.1:246930-259901 GCA_035222235.1 Margarornis squamiger | reverse complement strand
CCCCCAAACCCGGCCCCGGCAGGACGGCGTCGGCAGCGGGGTTGTCCTGCAGCCGGGGCCATGCTGGGCTGGGAGATGTAGCACAAGACAGGGGCAAAGGGGCACTGACTTCCTCCTCACCTGCCTGGGGGTCCCACGGCATCTTCCTCTTCCTCACAGCCTCCTCCTCCATCTGGCCAAGCTTTGGGAAGGAGAAATCCTGGTTTTGGGGGAAAAACCAGGATGTGAAGCCCTTGGGCTGGAGGTCCTCCTACTCAAGTCCATCTCTAGAAGTCCCCAGGCATCTTGTGTCCATAAAAATCTTAAAAACACTAAGATTTAGCCCAAAACAACCCTCTCAGGTGTTTTCCCTCTCTGGTCTCTCCACTTTGGGGTTCTCAGGGCTGCTGGGGTTCTGTGGGTCTTGGGACTTCCCCATCAATAAGCTCCTGCTTAGGAATCCCAGGGGTTGTAGGGGCCCTAGGGGTCATCTCTCTCAAGGCTCACGCCCTCTCCAGGCTGCTGAAGGTCCTGGCAACCTCTTCTGCGCTACTCCTCCCTCCTCTCCAGAGAGCCATGGGCTCCTTTCTGGAAGCCCCATTTCAGGAGGCTGGGGCTCCCCCCTCCCTGTGCTTCCCCCACCTTTCTAGAGTGCCAGGGGTCCTCTAGCTCCTGTATCAACCCTCTCTGCTCTCCCTGCTCCAGGCACCTTGGAGTTCCCCCTCCCTGCTCTCCTGAAGGGTTCTCCAAACCAGTGTTGGCCCCCCTCCTCACCCCTCACCCTGCTGCTACCAGGTATTCGCCATGCGGCTCTGGGGACCCCGTCCCACACCGCCCACTGCCAAGGCTCTGCCAGCAGCCACCACCAGGACACCCCATAAAAAACACCTCCTGGGGAACCGCAATATTCCCCCAAGAGGCATTTGTGGCTCAGCTTTGGAGTCCTGCAAGCATAAAAATAACAGTTAAGAAAATGAATAAGTGAAAAGAAAGTAACAGAGGAGAAAGGTACAGTCACCCCTGAGGATCCAGCACAGACTTAATCATTTCAATTGTTCCTTGGTCCGAGGTATGGTTGAGGTCTTGATCTGTCAGGGGTGGGGGAAGCCCCCCCAAATACAAAGTTCAGTGGGTCAATACAGGTTCAAGTTCAGGTGGAACACTCAGGTACTTCCCCTGGAGGGGAGTTTTACACTGTCTGATGTAACCCTGGGGGCACTTGAGGGGTCTCTGATGGTTTCTGGCCCCTTCTCAGACATGACCTGCCTCTCCCATCAGTGGCTGAGCCAATTGTGGCCCATGAGAAGGGTTGAAAACCTCCAGGCTCCGTGGGAATGTCCCAGTCTTTCCTCGGGGAGAGGTTTCCCCTCTGAGACAATTGTGTACGGAGGACATTGCCCTGATCCAAAGCACTGTCCCACCTGGCAGGATGTGCTTCTGATGGGCCTCTTCCCTTCCCTGGCTCCAAGCCCAACCTGTCCCCTCCGGGGGTGGGTGTTTCCCCCTCTGCCCCTCGGCAGTTCCTTTGCCCGTGGGCAGCAAAGCACCTGCTGCTTTTGTAACTGGAGAATGTTGTGGCCATGAACCATGAACATTCCAGTCTTCCCCAGCTTTGCAGCCCAAAAGCCGTAAGGAATCAATCTGTTGCCTCAAAATGACCCTGTCCCTCTGAAAATGGCTCAATCCCACCCCAGACTGGCTCTATTCCACCCCAAATTGGCTCAATTCCATCCCAAATTGGCTAGACCCCACCCCAAAACCACTTGATTACACAGTTGTGTATCACCTCCCCTGCCCTGCTCTCACTCTGTCCCTGCCCTGCTGATCCCAGTGCTCCCAGTAAAGCTTCCCTGTTCTCCCTAGTCCTGGTTACTGAGAGACAGTTGAGGAGGCTTGGGGGCACCATGCAGGGGGGGCCGAAGTTCAGGACCGTGGGGGAACCACTGGCCTCTGGAGTGGATCAGGAATGCAGATCTTTGTGTGTCCCCTTCCTGTCATCCTGCTGGGGGGGGGGGGGGGGCCTTAGGGGACCATTTGCACCCGCAGATTGAAACCAGCACACCCCAGAAGGTGCTGGAACTCCCATAAATTTTCCCACAGCCTCCCAAGGACCTCCCAAATCCACTCAGAGGCTACCCAGGACCTCCAAACTCCTCCAAGATCCCCTAAACATCTTCTCAGCGCTCCCAGGACAGACCCAAAATCCTCCCACCACGCCGAACCCAAAAATACCCTAGAAGCCCCACCTAGAGCCACCTCCCCCTCCCCCCAAAAAATAGGACCATTCAAAAGGAAGGCTTCCAACAGCCCTCAGCCAATGAGAGTGCGCGGCGTTGATGACTCATCAGTTGCTACTCAAGAGCGCAGCCACCGGCGCTTCTCACCTGGACCCCAGCTGCGCTTTCCCCCTGGCCCCCAGCGCCCCCCGGGCCGGCAATTTGGGAGGGGGGAGGCGGGGGTCGCTCAGACCGGGCCCCCCCGCGCTGTCCCGGCCGTGGCGGCTGCGGCGGGAGCCCGGCCATGCCGATGCCGCCCTCACTGGGCCGGACTGGTGCTCCCAATGCCGCGCGGGGGAGGGCGGGGCCGCTTTTGGGGACCGCCGGCACAGGTCGGCTGCTTTTGGGGTGTCAGCACCTGCCCGGCGCTGAGGATGGGGCGTGTGTGGGAGGCTGGGGCAGTACTAGTGGTACTGGTGGTGCTGGGAGCCCCTCTGGCTGCGGGCGAGGAGCTCTCGGGTGAGTGGGGTGGAGGGGGAGGGACAGGATGGGAAAGGGGGGCTAGGAGGAAAAAGTGGGGGGTGAAACACTCCCAAACCGAGCTTAGCGGGGGGGAGGGGGGGTTAAGGTCGCTGAGGTTTGACAGGACGATGGGAAAGGGGTGGGAGAGGGGGACAAGGGGAGGTGGGACAGCAGGAAGAGCAGTCCCGTGGGGTCACTTCGTGTCCCACTTGAGCACTGGAGCGGTTCCTTGGGGCTCTGCGGGGGTGGATCCGCACTGGGAGGGGTCCCCAAGCCCCTGTCTATCCCGGGGAGGGTTGGAGGGGGCTCTCCACCCCAGTAGTCGGTGCTGCGGTGGCCGTGGGGCAGAGCGGGGCGGTAAAGCGGGGCCCGGGGTGGCCCCCTGAGCTCTCAGTCTGCTGTGGGGGTTGGGGACTGCTGAAGGGTGGGCACCCTCTGACCTGTCTCCTGCTCACACAGGGGTGTTCCAGTGGATGCTAAAGTTGGAATGTCACTTCATTAACGGCTCCGACCGGGTGAGGCTCGTGGAGAGGTTCATCTACAACCGGGAGCAGCTCGTGCAGTTCGACAGCGATTTGGGGCACTTTGTGGGGGACACTCCCTTTGGGGAGATCCAGGCCAAGCACTGGAACAGCCAACCGGAATTGCTGGAGGAGGGCCAGATTCAAGTGGACACGTTCTGCCGGCACAACTACGAGGCATCCACCCCATTGCTCGTGAACCGGAGAGGTGAGTGTGGGGCAGAGCGTGTCCCCTCGGCCCCTGCCCTGGGAATGACCCTGAAGCCCCCTCAATCACCTCAATCTGGGAATCACCCAGGCCACTCAGCCCTTCTAGTGTCCATCCCCGTGGTCTCTTGCCCCATCCCCAGACCTCTTCCTTCTCTCCCAGTGACCCTCGAGTCTCTCCCAGTCTATCCCAGCGTCCACCTACGTGTACATCTCGGCGATGTCGTCGCATTCGCTCCCCTCAGCCAATCAGCGTGCGTCTCTCTGATGACTCATCAGTTGCCAAGTAGACCCGCAGCGCCAAGTGCCCCCAGCAGTACTCGGCCTCCCAGTCCCTCTGAGTCCACTTCCAGTCACTTGCAGTCCGTTTGCAGCCCTTCTCAATCCATTCCCAGACCTTTCTTCTCATTTCCAGTGCCCTCCCAGTCCATTCTCAGTCCCTCCCAATGTTCCCCCCAGCCCTTCCCCCTCTCTCCAAATGTCCCTCCGGACAGTGTCTTCCCTCTCTCTCCCAGTGTCCCCCAGCATCTCCATCTCACTGGTGCCGTCGAGGTCACAGCCCGGCCCCGGCCGCCTGCTCTGCTCCGTGATGGATTTCTACCCTGCAGAGGTGCAAGTGAGGTGGTTCCAGGGTGAACAGGAGCTCTCAGAGCACGTGGTGGCCACTGACGTGGTCCCCAATGGGGACTGGACCTACCAGCTCCTGGTTATGCTGGAAATCCCCCTCCAGCCTGGGGTCACCTACACCTGCCAGGTGGAGCACGTCAGCCTGGAGCACCCCGTCACCCGGGACTGGGGTATGGCCAGGCATCTGGGAGGGGATTTGGGGGTTCCTGGGGTTAACTGGGAGGGGATTTGGAGGAGGTTTGGGGCAACTGGTACAGTCTGTGGGGTCCTGGAGGCAACTGGGAGGGAGTTTGTGGGTCCTGGGGGTATCTGGGAGGGACTTCAGGGGAGCCAGGCTGGGGAGCTAGGAGTGTGATTTGAGAAAATGGGGAGGATGAGAAGGGGTTTGGGGACTCCTGGGCC
This sequence comes from Margarornis squamiger, assembly GCA_035222235.1. NCBI lineage: Eukaryota > Metazoa > Chordata > Aves > Passeriformes > Furnariidae > Margarornis > Margarornis squamiger. Next base: position 255,427 of record JAWWTY010000068.1, on the reverse strand, counting down.
AGCTGGGAAGGGACTGGGGAAGGGTATGAGAACTCCTTGGGGGACGAGGGACAACATGGGGAGAGGTTTGGAGGTTCTTAGGGGAGCTGGATAGGGACTCAGAAGAGGTTTCAGGGGGTCCTGAGTGGGCTGGAGGTGACTAGGAGGAAATTTAGGAGGTCATGGAGGGGTCTGTGAGATGTTTTGAGGCCTCCTGACGTGCCCTGGACCCCCCAGAGATGCTGCCGGATGCCACCCACGACAAGATGCTGATGGGGCTTGCAGCCTTCATGTTGGGCTTCATCTTCCTAGCACTGGGACTTGGCTTCTACCTGTGCAAGAAGGTGAGGGGGTCCCTGAGGGTTGTGTCTCTCTGCTTCTGGAGTGGTATGTGCCCTGCCAGGAACCCCCCATCCTTTTTCTCTCCCTACAGAACTCCTGAGCTGGCGGCAGCCCCAGTCCCTCACCATGACCTTGGGCCCATCCTGGACACCCCTGCATGCCCACACTGATTTTAGGGGTTGTGTGTCCTCCGCCTGTCCTGCTGTCACTCTGTCCCTGCCCAGCTGCTCCCAGTGTTCTCAATAAAGCTCCCCAGTTCTCCAGTCCTGGCTATTGGGGGGCAATGAGAGGATCTCGGGGCAAACAAATAATGCCAGCGTCACTGTGGAAGTCTGCTACAGACCTCCCAGCCAGGACAATGACACTGATGGATTAGTTTTTGAGGAACTAAAGGACAGTTCCAAGTCAACTGCCCTCATCCTTATGGAGGACTTCAACTTGCCACAAATCAACTGGGAACATCACACAGCTGATATAAGTCAGAAGAGTCATTAAAATATGTGGATGACAACTTTATGGAACAGGTCCTAGGATGCCTTCCTTGATCTGCTGCTTGTCCACAGAGAGGATCTCATGAGCAAAGTGGAGACTGGGGGGCCATCTTGGCCACAGCGACCATGAAGGGATTGAGTTAAAAATCTCTGTTGACAGGAGGAAAAGTGGCAGGAAAATCTCAGCTCTGGCCACGAGGAGAGCAGACTTCAGACTGCTCAGGGAATTAGTAAGGAAGGTTCCCTGGGAGAATACTTTTACAGGTGCTGGGGTCCATCAGGGCTGGTCACTTTTCAAGCATCACCTCCTAAGGGCACAAGAGCAATTCCCAAATGTTGGAAGTCAAGCAGGCAAGGCAGAAGGTGGCTTGGCTGAACAGGGATCTTCTCTTGGAGATAAGGCAAAAAGGAAGGTGCGTGCCCAGTGGAAGCAAGGTCAAGTGACATGGGAAGAATTCAGACATCACTGTAGGGAGAGAATTTGTGTGGCCAAAACTCAACTAGAGTTGAAGCTGCCAGAAATGTGGGGGACAATAAAAAGAGTGTTTTCAAATACATTAATGGCAATAGGCTGTATAGAAATATCATCCCACAGGATGGGGATGGTCACCTCCCAAACAGGGACATGGACAAGGCAGAGGTGTTTGACACTTTCTCTGACTCTGTCTTCAACACCGAGATCAGAGGGCTTGGCAATCAGCAACCATAGGAAGTTCAACAAGGGGAAGTGCTGGATTCTGCCCCTGGGATGGGGCAACCCCAGATGTATGGACAGACTGGGAATGAGATACTGGAAAGCAGTGCCAGGAAAGGGCCCTGGAGGTCCTGGTCAGTAGCCAGCTGGCTATAAGTCAGCAGTGCCCTGGAGCCAGGAGGGCCAAGCGTGTCCTGGGGGGCATCAGGCCCAGCATTGCTGGCTGGATGAGGGAGGGGACTGTCCCACTGCTCTGCACTGGGGCGGCCTTGTAAGAGGGGTACTTTTGATTTAGATGATCAATGGAGCATAGAGGGGTGAGAAAGTAATTCTATTAGGATGTGAAACCATCCAAAGTATTGTACAATGTAACTTTACTGCACAAGTTAACTGTAAAGTCCATTGTGCCTTTAGCAAAGGTAACTAGATGTTCCCTGTTATCATAGCTGAGTTCCTCCTTGGCTTGGCTCCATGCTACCAGATAGATACAAATACCCTTGAAACACAATGGTAGGGGTCATACATAGGAATGAGAAAGATGATGGTGAGAGGAAGATTATGTGGGCAGGGGTTGTTGGCCCCTTGCAGTACAGTAGGGCATGCGCAGACTGTTGCTATTAAGTAATGAATAGGCAGTGTTTGGCTGCCACTCAAGCATCACCTTATACTCCGTCCTGGCCCTATGTAGTGTAATGTAGAGCTGATAAAATGGGGTGCTGAGCTGAGCGATACTCATCCAACCATGGAGACTGTTGCTCTGCAGGGATGTGGGTAGTGACCAGCTGCTGCAGATCCTGGTAGCCCTGGCCTGTCTGTGTAGGTCAGCACAGTTTATTGATAGGGAGCAACTAAGAAAGCAAATGTTTTATATCCTCTTTTTATCCCTTTAATTCCCTTTCTACTAGCTAATACTGTAGTAAAAGCTGTTCATAGTATTGTATGAATGCCAACTGATAGTGTTTTGTATCCTTTTTAGCTTTTTTGTTCTCTTTGCTAGTAGTTTTTTTCTATTCTCACTCCAATAAAAGATTTTTTGTAGTGCTTGAATGACTGTTGTACTCATCTTTATTCCAGGTGTGTATCTAAACAAAGTAATACAGGCCACACCTGCAATATTGGGGCAGTTTTGGGCACCACAATGTAAGGAAGATAATGAGCCATTAGAGAGCATCCAAAGGAGGGCAACAAAGATGGGGAAGGGCCATGAGGGGAAGCCGCATCAGGAGCGGTTTAAATACTTTTTAGTTTAACCATTCAGATAGTACTTAACCTTTCAGACAAAATGCTGAGAAAAAGTATATTTGAAGAGGTCAAGCTGACTGAGAAGCCCTGCAATGTATCCTGGTGAGCTGATTTCCAAGATCTCCCTGGGCATTTGGCAACTTGATAAACTTCTCTGCTTCTATCCATGCCCAGGGAACACCAGACTATGTCACGCAAGGGTTTCTCTGTGACTCCTTGTGGCTGTTTGACCTTGGCTGAACACCAGGTGTCCACCCAAACTGCTTCAGGCTCCCCCCTTATCCCAGAGGGAAAGAAAAAAAAAAACAGCTAAGAATTTATGAGTAGAGAGAAGGGCTGGAAGAAGTCTGATTAACTTCATGGGCAAAACAGAGTGAGGATAATGCTTAAATCTATTACTAGCAGGATAAGAGCTAAAAAGTGAGAAATAGTCTTAAAAACACTCTTCCACCACCTCTCCCTCCTTCCATGTTTTCCCTCCTCCTCTCAATGGTGTGGGGGACAGGGAATGGGAGGTTTGCAGTCAGTTTTTCTTTCTGCCACTTGCAAATGTGAGTCCAAAACTTCAGGCAGCAGTTCTTCCTAATCTGCTGTCCCGTGGGTCACTCCTCCATGGGGTGCAGTCTCTCATGGATAAGCTGTACCTGCTCCAGCATGGGTTTCTCTCTCCCTGGGCCATGGCCACAGGTCTCCTGCAGGACCCTGCTCCATCCTGGGCCTTCCATGAGGTAACAATCTCCTTCATGCATCCACCTACTCCAGCATGGGCTCCTCCATCCTCCTTCTCTTCCTGCACCGACCTTGATGTCTCCCACAAGAGTTCCTTCATGCATCCTCCTGCTCCAGCATAAGGGTCTTTGCACCCCGATGTCCTCCCATGGGCTTTGAGGGGAAAGCTTGTTTCACCATGGACTTTCACCACAGGCTACAGGGAATCATAGCATTGAGTCTTCCCCCTGCTCCTGTGACGTCCCTCCTCCTCCTTCTCCTCCTGCACTGACCTTGATGTCTGGGTTGCTAATCCATGGCTGCCATTTTTCAAGAGCACAACAACTCCTACTCTTAAATATGCTATCATAGAGGTGAATTAAAAGCAGAAAGTCCCTCCTGGACCCGACTGTCTTTGGCTCTATAAGACAGGGGAAACTTCCAGCAGCTTCTACAAGAAGCCACTCCTCCCCTTATCAAAAAAACAGCCACAAAAACCCACGACAGTCCATTATGATCCCAGTCACCTTCAGAGTGATCCCAGTCTCTCCTAGTATTTGCCCAGTTGCTTCCAGTGTGATCCCAGTACAATCCCAGTTACCTCCAGCATAATTTCAGTTGCTTCCTGTTCCTCCCACTGTCTTCCCAGCTGCACCCAGCTGACCCAAGTATGGTACCACACAATCCCAGTATGACTCCAATCTCTCCCAGCAAGGTCCCAGTCACTTCAGTTGACTTCAGCATGGACCCAGTAACTCCCACTTGCTCCCAGTGTGGTCCCAGCTCCCCCCCAGCATAGTCCCAGTCTCTCCCAGTGTGGTCCCAGTCACCCCCAGTATGATTACAAGCACTCCCCGTATGAACGCAGTCACTTCCAGTCACTCCCAGTATGATCTCAGGATGATCCCAGTATAGCCCAGTCTCTCCCAGGGTGAGCCCAAAGCTCCTGGAACACCTGGAGAACCCACCTGGAGGAGGGTCCCTCCAAGTTCTGTGGCTGCAGGAAGAGCCCTGAGGATCCCCCCAGAGCCACCCCAGGAAGTCCACAGTGGTGACAACTCTCCAGCCTGGGACCCCAGGAGCACCAGAAGATCTTCAGCCCAACGCTCCCAGCAAGGGGCTCCCACAATCCCTCATGCTGCCCCCAAAATCCACTGGCATCCCCCATCTATCTCTGCATTCCCTCCTCCAAGATCTCCAGGCTCCTGAGGTGAGCCCAAAGGGGTCAAAGTGCCCACCCAGAGTGGCCACAAGCCTAAAACAGGGACCTGGAGAGGGAGTACACTTGGGACCCCCAGGAAACTGAAGCAGGGAGCTTGGAGAGAAAAGAGTCCTGGAAACCCAGCACCCCAAAACACAGAGTCAGGGCAGAAGGGACGCCTGGGATCTCAAAACCCCTAATATCTGTAAGCAGGGGGACTCCAGAGAAGGGGGACTCACAGGACCCTAAAACTGGAAGAGCAGAGAGAGGGGACCCCTTGGATTTCTTGGAACCCCCAGTAGCCTGGAGAGAGCAGGGACCCCCGAGAGGGGGGACCCTCATTAACATGGGACTTCCAGCAGCCTGGACGGGGGAACCCCCAGAACCCCAAATTGAAGAGACCAGGGAGGGGGAACACCTGGGAGGATCTTTTTGGGCTAAATCGTGTTGTTTTTGGAGACTTTTATGGCCACAAGATGCCTGGGGACTTCTAGAGATGGACTTGAGTAGGAGGAAACCCCAACCCAACTGGCTTACACCGGGTTTTCCCCCCAAACCAGAATTTCTCCTTCCCAAAGCTTGGCCAGATGGGGGAGGAGGCTGCAAGGAAGAGGAAGATGCCTCAGGACCCCTAGGCAGGTGAGGAGGAAGTCAGTGCCCCATTCCTCCTCTCTTGTCCTGCATCTTCCAGCCGAGCATGGCCCTGGCTGCAGGACAGCCCCGCTACCGACACTGTTCTGTCTGGGACGGATTTGGGTGGGATCTCCTTCCCCTTCTCTCTGGCATGGATTCCTTCTTGCCCCAGGCACTGAGTTGAGGATGGAGAACATGGAAGACAAATCCCCCCAGCAGAACCTCGTGGCAGAGGCCGTTTTGAACAGCTCCACAGTGCAGAAAGTCAATGGGGAGGAAAAGCCGCAAAGATCCTCCATGAGGAGGGGCTCCAAACCCAGCCCAGGGTGCTCTGAGGATGAAAGGCCCACCCTCTGCCAGGAAGATGGTCAGAGCTTCAGTCAGAGCTCTGACCTGGTGATGCAGCAGCAGCTTCAGACCAGGGAGAATCCCTACAAGTGCTTGAAATGTGGGAAGAGCTTCAGCTGGATCTCCAACCTGATCCGACACCAGAACATCCACACTAGGGAGCAGCCCTATGAGTGATTTGAGTGTGGAAAGAGGTTTCAGATCAGCTCATATCTCCTCAAGCATCAGCAGATGCACAGCGGGGAGAGGCCCTTTCGCTGCATCGACTGCAGGAAGAGCTTCAACCAGAACTCCAATCTCATCACTCTCCAGCTCATCCACACTGGGGAGAGGTCCTATGAGTGTCCTATGAGTGTCCTGAGTATTGGAAGAGCTTCTCTGGGAGCTCTGCCTTGACCAGACACCGATGGACCCACCGGTAAGGGAAGCCCTACAAATGCCCCGACCGCAGGAAGAACTTCATCCGCTGCTCCAACTTCATCACTCATCGTTGGAGAGGACCCACGTTGGGAACAGATCTGGTGACTCACATTCCCAGTGATCCGTGCTGGGAAGACCCCTGGCTGGTGGTCTCCACATCCTCCTGGTTCTCCGTAGGCACCTGGGTGAACACAGTGGGAGGAACATCCATAGGGACATGGACTGACATGGGAAATTCATTGGGAATATGTGATTTGGTCACTTTTGACCTCAAAACATCTCACCTGCTCTGTGCAATCATTTCTTCTGGTGCCGTCAAGCAATACTGGATGATCTTCAAGGTCTTTTCCAACCTAAATAATTCCATGATTCTAATTGTCTATGGTCCCCAGGCATGTGCCACAGTCAAATGATGATGGATTGTGGCCAAGACCAAGATTTTGGAGACAATGGTGTGGAAACCTCTTCAAAAAAGGCTCTTCCACCTACCCAACTCCACCCCATGAAGACTCACATGATGCTGACATGGAAATCCTTTAACTTTGGCCTTGATTTGAGCCATTTCATCCCTTAAAAACACCCAAAACCCGGAGTAAAAGTAAAACAATTGAACTGACATATAACCCCCACCATTTTATTGGGATTTGGGAGTTCAGGGAGATATTTTGGAGGACTTGGGTGTTCTGGGAGGATCTGGGGGAGCTTTCCCCAAAACTGGGGGCTCCCAGGCTGGGTGAACAGGGCCACAATCTCATAGTTGTGCCAGCAGTTTGTGTCCCCCTGAGCCCGTCTGGTCTCCCGCAATTCCCGTTGGCTGTTCCAGTGCCTGGCCTGGGTCTCCCCACATCGCTTATTCCCCACCAAAGTAGTGAAGTGCCCAAGCTGCGCCCAGCTGTAAATGTACCTGTCCATCAACCTCTCCCAGTTGGGGCTTTTCAGGAAGTGACACTGGGCTTTTCCTAGGAACTGGAACACCCCTGTGTGTGCAGGGACACAGGTCACGCGGTGCCCCCTCCTCTCCCCCAGCCCCCACAGCAGGTTGGGAGCTCAGGGGCCCACCCTGGACCTCCATTTCCCATTCCCCTCTGTCCCACAGCTGCTGCAGCACCGGCTGCTGTGTGGGGGGGAAACCCCAAACAGAGAGTTTGGGGACCCCCACAGTGTGGATCTTTCCCCCCCAGAGCCCCAGGGAACTGCTCCAGGGCTCACATGATGGGGGACAGAAGGGACCCCTATGAGAATCCCTTGCCCTCTGTCCCCCTGCCCAACGCTCCTTTTGTCCCCTCTCCCATCCCTTTCCTATCGTCCCCACAATCCCCAGCTCCCCCCCAGCTCGGTTTGGGAGCGTTTCTGGTCCCCTGCCCTGCTTGGTTTCAGAGTCTCAGCCCTTTCCCCTCTCAGTTTGGAGGTCCCAGCCCCACCTTTTCTCCTGCTCTCCCACTCTTTTCCCATTGTCCCCTCTTTGCCGAGCTATTAAATATTGTGTACTGAAAAAGCTGCTAAATCGTGTACATTCCAAATTAAGCCTGGATTCATTAGTATGGACTGGCATCCAAATGGCAGCAAGAATAGTGTTCTACTGCTGTTCTTTTTAATGCTCTCTACAGCCTCCAACTTCCCCGTCTAACTGGGCAGGGAAACACGGACATCCCTGGTGACATCGGGGAGCAGCGCTGACCCCAAGGGGCTGCGTTTCTCCCTCCCCATCGTCCTGCCCTGCCCTCCCCACGGCTGGCTCTGGCTCTGGCGCTGCCCGGACGGCCCGGGGCTCCTCACTGAGCAAACACGTTCCCAAAGTTCAGGGGCAAGTGCGGACAGCACTTGGCCTGGGAGGAAGCGCCGGCAGCGCGGGGCGAGCGGGCGGGATGGAGTGCGGGGCATGCCGAGCAGCGGCGGGAAGGGGCAAGGTTGTCGCCAAAGGAGTTCGAGTAAAGGGAGGAAGCAGCTAAGACAGCCTGTGGTGTTGGCGTGGGTGCGGGAGGAAGGGGAGCTCCGTGACTGCGGCCGGGGCTGCCCCCGGGGCGCGCGGGGGGGAACGTGGAACGGACAAACGGCCAGACGGACAAACGGCCCCGGCAGTTTGGAAGCGGCAGCGGCAGCGGCAGCGGCAGCGGCAGCGGCAGCGGCAGCGGCGGCAGCGGCAGCGGCAGCGGCAGCGGCAGCGGCGGCAGCGGCAGCAGCAGCGGCAGCAGCGACTCGATCTCACGATTAATCTTGCTCTTCTTCCTCCTCTCCCCGTGTCCCTCTCTCGCTGTCCCTCCCCCGCTGTCCCTCTCTCTGTGTCCCTCCCCCGTATCTCACTGTCCCCGTGCCCCTCTCCCCGTGCCCCTCTCCCCGAATCCCTCTCCCCGAATCCCTCTCCCCGTGCCCCTCTCCCCGTGCCCCTCTCCCCGTGCCCCTCTCCCCGCAACCCCCTCTCCCGTGCCCCTCTCCCCGTAT
>JAWWTY010000068.1:55578-70264 GCA_035222235.1 Margarornis squamiger | reverse complement strand
CTGGGGCTCCCCCCTCTCCAGGTTTTTGGGGATCCCAGGAATGCCAGGGGGTCCCAGGAATGAGGGGGCTCCCCCCTCTCCCAGTTTTTGGGGTCCCAGGAATGCCGGGGGTCCCCCCTCTGCCCACAAACCCCCCCAAAACCAACAGAGAAGACACCCCACGTGTGAGTCCCAGCTCTGGGGTCCTCCAAGCTCCAAATATCCTTCCCCACCTCCCCAAAAAAACCCCACCCAGGGTCCCCCCAAGGGATTTGGGGCGAGTTCTCCCTCCCCGCTCACCCGTGGGATGTGATGGGGTGGGGGGCGATGCTGCCGGCGCTGGGGGGGCTGCTCAGGGACCCTCCACCTTCTTCCTCCTCCTCCTCTGGCTCTCCCCTTCCTCCTCCTCCTCTTCCTCCACCCCCACGGTCCGGGCAGGGGGGTTTGGGAACTTCACTGCTCAGCAGCTCAGGGAGGAGGAACCCCAACACTGGGATTGCTGCACAACAAGAATGAAATACCGTGATTTTGATGTTCCCTTCTGTTTTAAGACAATGCTCGTAGTTTGTCCTGTCCCCTCCAGGCTCCGAAGCAGCGTTTGGCATCGCTGTGAAACCAGCACCACTCCAGAGTTAACACGGGAAGAGATGTGGGGCTAAATCCTTCCTTACCCGTGCAGGGCCGGAGCTGCTGGTCCCTCGGGAGCTGCCTCGGCGTTTCTGTCTGTGTTTTAATACTTAAAACAACAACATTTAGTCCCACGCTTTGTGTTTCAGGTCAACAATTTAATGACAACAGTGGTTTTACAGCCTCGACACGAGTGCATGTTTTATTCCTTACGAAGCTGGAATCTTTTTTGGACTGAAATAATTCAAGTGCAACTCCAGTTTTAGAATTGAAGTCAGAACTGACAATGTAGAACTGACAATTTAGAAGTAACTGTTTTTAACATACTAAAGTGGCAGCTTACTGAGAACAAAACTAAAAGGTCTAACAGCATTTGAAATGCAGGCAAAGCGAGGTGACTCCAGGTAAAATTTAACAGCTTTCAGTATTTCTTCCACTAAACATCATCTTTTGTGAATTACGGATTAAGAAAAACAGAGTAAATGCAACAGAACTGAACTTTTTTTTTTTTTTTAAAACAGCATTTCAAAAACGGCTTGGAAAAAAAAACCAACTTCCAAACTGCAAACTTGGCTACTTTGTGTCCTGAGGTTTTACAGCACAGGGCAGGGAAGGTGCGAAATGCTGTGGTAGCTACAGATGTGTAAAGGGAATGAACATTTCCACTAAACACACCGAGTATGACACAAAAACGCCCCCAAAGTACTAAGAGTGAAAGAATAACAACACTGGTGGCACCAACAAATAACGCCAGGGCACTGCCCAGCCCCGCTTTTTAAGCAAAGAACTTGGCAACTTCTTTAATTTTCCTTTTCCTGTCTATTTTGGAAACCGCGTCCCATCCCGTGTCGTGCATTTTCCTCATGGTTTTGAATCTCAGTGCAGAGCCCGGAGATTTCGCACTGGATGGAGTCGGGGTCTGAAAAGGAAAATAAAGCCACCCATTAGTAGCTGTAAACTATTTAATGAACCGTTTGGGTTAATCTGGAGAAAAGCAAACGTACCTTTTTTGGGGCCGTGGAACGAAATTGTGAAGCCTGAGGATAATCTTTGTACAGTTTTTTAAACATTTCTTCTTCTGACACCATGCTCTAAAGAAAAAAGGTGTTTAGTTACGTTATATTGAAAAACAGCTTTTCTTTCCCTCCAGGAATATTATGAGAAATAAAGCTAAGATGTTACTACGAAGAGTTTAATAAATGAATGGAAGTGATGGGCATAGAAATAGAGTTTTAAAAAGAACCAATTAAATAAAACATGCACATATTTACTGGGATTTCTTGACACATATTTACATGTGCTTTGTGCCCCCAGAGGGTGCCCAGGGCAGGGCTGGGCTCTCACTCACCAGGAGGTCGCTGTGCTCGGAGCTGTCCGAGTGAGTGTCGAGCTGCAGAAGCACTTTCTGCTTCTTCCTCGTGCTCTGCTCCGGGGGCACCTTTGTGCTCCTCTCCCCTGGCAGGTTGGGGGCTGGAGGGGTCTTTATAACAAGTGTCTGGGAAAGGAAATGTTGGAGTTTTTAGTTCTCTTTGTGGTGGGGGGTATGGGGTTTAAAGCTCCCAGCTCAGGGCTGTGGAGACAGCCGGGAGGTGCTGTGGGACCGTGATGTATCCAAACCAAATGGGAAGGGAAAACCCAAATAAAAGGGGTAAGGGGAAGGAAAATATCCCTTTTTTTATTGCTGAGCAAGGGGAATGAAGAGGAAGGTGTGGGAGAACTGAGTTTTCTGGCACTTTGTGTTTATCTGCAGAAATTCAGGACTATGATTTAGAGATTTGTTTAGTTTTTACATTAATAGTCACCGTTCTAAATGTGACTGAGGAGCCTCAGGAAAGTAAGTCTGTATTTCCTAAAATCACAAAAGGTTGAAGTTCAAAGCAGTTCAGTGTCTTTTGCTGAGTGTGCAGAGATGATCATGGACCTTCCATTAGATTCCATTTGCACAAACATCACCAAACTGCTCTGATCTGAGGAAAAGCCAACATACCTTTTTTGGGGCCGTGGGACGAAATTGGGACGTCTGAGGATAATCTTTGTACAGGTTTTTAAACATTTCTTCTTCTGACACCACGTTCTTCCATTAAAAAGGAGAAAGCTCTTTAGTTATACTATATTAAAAGAATAGTTTTTGTTTCCCTCCAGGAATATGAAAATGTAGGGGAAAAAAAATATAAGATGTTACTGCAAAGCTTGAAGAGTTTAATAAATGAATAGAAGTGATGGGCATAGAAATAGAGTTTTAAAAAGAACCAATTAAATAAAACATGCACATATTTACTGGGATTTCTTGACACATATTTACATGTGCTTTGTGCCCCCAGAGGGTGCCCAGGGCAGGGCTGGGCTCTCACTCACCAGGAGGTCGCTGTGCTCGGAGCTGTCCGAGTGAGTGTCGAGCTGCAGAAGCACTTTCTGCTTCTTCCTCGTGCTCTGCTCCGGGGGCACCTTTGTGCTCCTCTCCCCTGGCAGGTTGGGGGCTGGAGGGGTCTTTATAACAAGTGTCTGGGAAAGGAAATGTTGGAGTTTTTAGTTCTCTTTGTGGTGGGGGGTATGGGGTTTAAAGCTCCCAGCTCAGGGCTGTGGAGACAGCCGGGAGGTGCTGTGGGACCGTGATGTATCCAAACCAAATGGGAAGGGAAAACCCAAATAAAAGGGGCAGGGGGAGGGAAAACATCCCTTTTGTGTTGCTGAACAAGGGGAAGGTGTGGGAGGACTGAGATTTCTGGCACTTTGTGCTTATCTGCAGAGATTCAGGGTGTTTTGAACTGTAGCCACTACACTGGGCTGCAACATCTGAGGAAATACAAACCAACCAAACTGCTGGAAAGTTCTGTCAGAGAGAGACACTGACAGTGATGTCAAGATTGTTTTTACTTAAAAGAGTCTTTCCACAAGAAAGTGACTTGTTATTTTCTACATCAATAGATTCCGTGCCCAAATCTAAAGGAGGTTTATGAGTGGCAGGGAAATAAATGTGCATTTTCTAAAATTAAGAAAGGTTTAAGCTAAAAGCATATCAGTGTCTTCTGTCGAGTGTACATAAAATATCACAGAGCTTGAGTTTAGAATTCACATTTATAAATATCACCAAATTCTCAAATGAATTCTGTGGTTAAAGTTACCTTGTGCTCCTTCTCACTTTCAGGGACCCTGTTTCGGGAGAGTTCTTTCACCAGATTCTCCTAAAAAAGCATTATGGGATAGGAAATAAATATTTTATTGGAATTTAGCTGTTAAAAAAACCCTCTTCTTGGTGTAATTACAGAGCACAGTCCCCAGTCATACACTGTTACAAAGGTCACACAGAGATATGGCCAGATTTAGTCCAACTGCAGCATTCAGAAGTCACTGGTTTTGTTTCTTACACAACTTCTCCCAGTGCACAAAGTCACCCACCCTGCTCTAGCAATTAAAAAAAATCCACCTTTTCTTCACTTTCTGCTTTCAGTTGCTCCTTAAGGGATGACAATTCACTTCTCAAACGTGACAGCTCATTTTCCTACAAACAAGGAGATAAAGGGGAGGGTAAACTATGCACAACCTGGACAAAAGGTGAAAATGAGACAATAATTAAGAGGGATATCCATTAGAAACAAAGGGAAATTCCATTTGTTTGGCCACGCTGTGCTTTAAAAAGAGCTGAAGTATTGTAAGAGACAGGGACTTGACCAGAAGTTCAAGGTAAGAACTTAAAACACTTGGGAGAACAGAAATTGGAGGGGCAGAATCCAATTATTTGATACAAAAGTCTCTTATTCAGTGAGGTCAGAACATGATAGACCAGGAGGAAAAGCAGACAGAAACCCACTGCTACTCCAGCTTATTTTTAGAAACATTTGGGGGTTTAATGCACATAAAAAGATCTGTAAGAAAATAAAAGCAAGCAGGAATTAGTGGGTTGATCTTCAGTCCCACCAAAGCAGACACTTCACCCCTCCCCAAGTATTAAATAAGTAAAATATGGTATTTAGGATTATTGGAGGACATCAGCTCCTCCACTGCATTATTTAGTGGGGAAAAGTACTCCTTACCAGTGATCTTTCTGATGAAAACTGCTCTTGCTGCTTAATTTTGTACAGTTTTAATTCTGCATCTCTTTCTTCAACCATTTTGTCATATTCATGCTGTTTAAAAAGAAACCCAAACCAACAACAAGCTCAAAACATGGGATTAAATATTACAATTACAGATCTCCCCAGTCTTAAAACATCAGTCCTGTTTTCAAACCAGGCTCTTCTGAAGAGGAAAAAAAAGCACCCTGGACAAACCCTGGTGCTCCTGCAGAAAGGATGAGGCAGAAAATGCCCCAGCAGTGTCATTTTGTGGGCAGGAAATGCTTTCTCTCCATGCAGCACTTCATGCTCCAGCACTCAGAGCCAGCCAGGCTGTTTTGATTAATGGAATCTCCCAAACAGGCTGCAAAAGGGAGCAATAAATTAAAATATGTGTCACATGAAAGTGCTGAAGGGCAGTCACTCAGGAACCTCCTCGAGAAAGAGGCCAAAGTGACACTGGAAGACACTGCACTAGGATGGGATCAGAGGAAGCCTGGAGGGAAAAAAAAACCCCTAGAAATTTAGATCAATGCAATTTATTCACTCAGTTTTCAAAATGTGGAGATGAATTTATGTTTAGGTGATGAAAAGTCAAGCACAGACTCAGCTCCACTCCCAGGTTCAGGTTGGTTTTATGAATGTGCAGTTTCTAACTCACCATATGCTGGGTTTGAAAGGTTCTTTCCTCTCCTGGCCTCACACCTGGCCAATCTCAGCAATCACTAAAGTCTCTTACCTTGTGTTTTTCCATCAGTGCCACCATTTCTTTGATCTTGTGCTGACATCTGACATCAGTCTCCCTCTGTATCATCATTGCTTCATCATAGAGCAACCTCAACTTGTCCACCTGTCAGTAATAAATTCCATTTCAGTCATGGACAATTAAGAATCTTACTTTCCTTTCTTCTCCCCCCAGGGCAGACAAGTGTCACTTTGAACCACAGGGCCATTTCAAGTGCTCTGCTCTGACATTTCTTGGCATTACCATCAACACAATGTGGGCAGAAAAGCAGCAATATGTGAGAAGTTATAAGCTAATTTGCCTTTTCTGTAGTTGTACCAAGGACAGAATTTCTTTGGGCAATGTCTTGGTAAAAAGACATTTTAACTGGGTTTTTGGTTTTAAAGACATCCACAAAGACAAGCACAGGAAGTTCCATTTATGTTGGTGAGACTGAAATGGAAGAGCAGGGACTGGCCAAAAAAGCTCCATGAAACCACCACACACCCAGAACCAATTTCAAATTGCAGCCCAAATGAACATCTCTCACCTCTGCCTGAAGTTTATTCTCATTTATCTTTTTTGTTTCAATGTCCTTTTGATAGCTGTCCACTGTCTCCTTATGTTGCTTGTTTGTATTTTCCAGCTCTAACTGCAGTTTGTTCACCTTTTGGGAATGCAGAGTTGTTATTTGTTCAGGAATTAATATGCCAATTATTGAAGGGTTTTACCTCTTATTTTTGAGCAGAAACACTCTGTTGCTTTTCAAATCTATGACTGAACTCTCAACCAAAACAAGAAGGGACTGATTAAGAACATAATTCCTTGGGGTGGGAAGTCCATCTCTTCTAAAAGCTGATTAAAAATGAGAACACCTTCCAAAAATCCTGCAAAATCTGTCTCCCAGATCCATAAACCACTGCAGAATGTGGTCAATGAATATTATTAGTAGTTACACTGGGACTTAAAACACTCACCTCATCTTCTACATGCAGTTATTTAGACCTACCTTCCCTTCATAAACACTGCTTTTCTTGCTTTCTGCAGTCATTTTCTTCTTCAGTGCCTTATTCTGTCGAAATAAAGCAAAACAAACACTGTGCTTTAAGGGGGTAACTGAATTCTCTGATGGTTTAACTGCACCAAGGTCAGAATCTTCAAAATTCCAGCTTTCATCAAGCAAATAACCCTGTTCTGGGTGCACACAGGTGGATCTGAAGATGTCAGAGCAGACAAGAACTGCTGAAAAGTAACATCAAAAACCAGTGCCATCAGTTACAGTCACCACAAAATACCATTTCTTACATATTTGGGACTTTTCAAACTGTACCCACCTCCTGCTGCAGCTCCTCGATGCACTTGGTTTTATTTTCCACCTGTTTCTTTAAATGGTTCATCTGAAAGAGACATTTCAAAGAGGAATTAGTAACTTCTGCCGATGTGTTTCTTCCTGTGGTTCCTGGCAGAGTTCTCAGCCAGGTTAGGCTGGATATTTTCAGGACAAAGCACGTGATGTAACATACATTTTCTTCTCTTTCATCCAGTTTACTTTCAATCTCTTCCCCTGCCTTGGCCAGTTTCTCCTTCAGAGACTCCAGTTCCTTTCTAGAGGCCAAATTAAGAAGCATTAGTAAATATTTATGATTTATGAAGGAATTTAACTTCTTTGCAGTTCTGCTAATCATTCCTGTAGCAATAAATACCTCTAATCTGAGCCAATTTCTACATGGCCAACATCAGCACTGAATAGTTGCTGTTTAGTTATAGAATCTCAAAAGAACATTAATCAAAACATCACAGAAAGCAGCATTTGAACACAATATTCAGACTATTTACTTCCTTTATTAAAATAAGACATTAATATTTGGGTTTACTTGCCTTAGCTGGCCGTTTTCCTCCTCTAGGTTTTCAACTAACTGCTTGGTATTTTCTTCTTTTCTCTTGCTATCCTAAATAAAGTAAATTCCAGGTGACATTTAAACCATTTCAAGGCATCCAAAGCATGTTAACCTGCCTTATTCCCAAGGTGCTTCCTTTGTGTCTCAAACACCAAAGGTGGTCCAGATACTCTACTGGACCATGTCATGTTGCAGTTTCCCTTCCGATTTGTCCTTTAAATGGATTATTGCCATCTAAAACCAGCTGGAAGTCTCAAACTTGCCTCGTGACTGTCTTGCAGTTTCCTGAGTTCTGCAGCCACACCACTCTTCTCTTGGGCCATTTGTTCTCTCTCCAGTGAAAGCTTGTTGAGACACACTCTTAGCTGTTCATTCTTTAACCTAATTTAAAACAAATAGTCAAGAGGAGCAAGAACGTGCATTCTGAAATTTCCTTTGAAGAGAAATTGGTCCATTTCAGGCTGAAAAAAGCCCAGGCCTTTATCTACAAATTTAAGCTTTGCAGCAAAGTCACAGAGATGTGAAGAGGCAACAAGAGAAGGAAAGAAAAGGAGTTTTATAGAAATGTAATGGTTGTTGAAGATGATGCAGTTCAAAGCAGGATTAACAATGGATTCAGAAACCCCTTTATGTGAACCCAGGCAGGTCACAGAGATGTGGAACAACTACAAACACACAAATAGAGAAAATGCAATTCATAAATATAAGTATACAAGGACTGTCTGGTTCAAAATTGTCATCAGAAAACTATCCCAGATCATTATGCAATAAAGGAACTTCCAGGGAACACCAAAACCCCTCGAATATTATAGTTTCAAAAGTGCTCCTACCCCTCTTGCTCCAGATCTGCCTTCAGAGCCACAAGCTGGGTTAAATAATCCTGTTCCTTTCCAGCTGAACCAGCCAGTTGTTCCTTCAAACCGTGGATTTCTTCCTGCAAGAGGGAGAGCTTGGAGTTTACAGGTGTAAACTACAGCTTGTGAACTCACCACTATCCCTGAATTATTTATAAAAAGGTGCCACTATCACCCTTTCTTCAGACCTCTCTGATCTGGAGAACGTTTTTCATTTCTTCTTCTCTCTCCTGCAGGTTTCCTAGAGCAGCCTCGAGATCCTCCTTCTTCTGTACAAGCCCTTCAAGTTTCCCCTGTAAGGAACAGACAGAGATGGTGAAATGCACCTGGTTTCATTCTCTTACTTTAGCTGATCCAGCTAATTACCTCCCTACAGGTAATTAAAAACATGGGAAATCTTTATGTCCACGTGGAGTGGCATTTGAATGGGGAGGGGGGAAAGGAAGAAGGAAATGACTGGAAATCTTGACAAGGGAAAGCAAAACAAAGCAGAACAGAACAAGAAAAACAGTGGAAGGAATCAAGTCCTTCTAAGAAAACACTGAAGTTGTGTGTGAGAAAGTTTACCAAGAACATTAAGGCAGAATAGGAAGTGTTTATCTCTGGCATTTAAGATTCTTATAAAGCAAGAGAAATTTCCTGTGAAAAGTAAATGCCACGAGAGTAACAAAATGAACATTTACCAGTGTTTCTGACAGCTCTTCCAGTTGCTTTTCCTTGGCACATTTCAGTTTAGCCATCTCTTCTACAGCACATGCAAAGCAAAATGGATGGAACAGAAACAATTGCTCACATTTAGCATAAATGTAAAACATTTATCCCCAAGTGATTCCAGGAGAGCCCATGCATGGATGGTCTCCCTGCTGGAGGTCGTGGTTTGGCTGTTGCCAGTTCCAGTGACCACCAAAGAAAAGGGAGGCAGAGGAGTGAAAATAAAATCAAACATTCCTGACAGGCACAAGGTGCTGTAAAATCCTTCCTCCAAGTCTTACCCACTTCAGCAGACTTATTTCTGAGCTCCAAGGTTAGCAGCTTTGACTCATCTTCATATTTCTCTAATCTAAGGAAATGGTAATTAAAAAAAGAACCAAATGTCCAGACAAAGCACTTTATTCAAAACTTACAGGGCAATAAAATCACACCTTTCCACAAGCCCTTTAAGAGCATTTGCCTTTCAACACGCATCAAATGCCACTTTCACCACTTCAGAGCAACAGACATAAAACCAAACCAATATTTACACACAGAATCCTGCATTTCTTAAAGACAGAATTATGAGGAGGGGGGAAAAAAAAGTACTTTTTTATAGATCAGAATCAACCAGCACAAGTGGAAAAAAATTACATTAAACTCTCAGCTTTGAGACCACTGTGACAAAACCCCCTCTGACCTTCAGCTGCATATCCAGTTGTTCTTGCTTTTGGCATGAACTGCAACCTGTGAGGCCATTCTTTGAACTGAAACTGTTTAATTTACCTCTTTTGCTCTTTTTGCAGCAAGCTTTTCAAACTGGCAATGGAAGTCTCAAACTCTGCTGTCTGGGCTGAATGCAGAGCCTCAGTTTTTTGAAATTCTTCCTCCTGGGCTGCTTTTTCTTCAGTGACCTGAATTAGTGTTTTCACTGTAGTGTGGAGTTCTGTTTCTAAGCTTTTTTGAGCAACCTTCAAGAAATGAGATGATTTCTGAGCATGTTTTGCAACAAACAGCTACAAGTTGTATCAGTGTTTCTAGCAGTCATTATTTATGCAGTTACTCATCTAATTTATGCTGGAGAACTAAAAGCAAACTCTACCTCTGCCTTTTGCAATGACATTTTGGCCTCCTCCAGTTCTGCCCTCAAATGCTCTTGACTGACCTGGGATTCCTTTAGCATTTCTCCTTCAAAGCAAAAAGACATGTGCTGAGATTTTAAGAAAAAGAGGGTATTTACTAAAAAATGCTCCTAAAAACACGAAGTGACACACAGTCACAGGGTTTAACAAAGACCAAACCTACTGGCATCATGTACTGTAAATATTTTGAATATAAATGGCTTCAAAATATTGACAATCAAGTTGTGAAAAGTGAGTTTCCTCCTCACTGGCACCTGCCTGACTGCAAATTTGCAAACCTCAAGCCATGCATTTCCCCCTCCTTGGAATCTTCAAAAGCTCTCACTGCTTGACTTGTCCTAAAAACTGGCAGTTTCTGACCAGTTCTGACCCCACATGGGCAGTTTCTGTTCCAAACAAAACCTGCCAGGCCCCAAAATTCTGCTGCTGCCTAAACCCAGTACAATTACCCTGGTCCTGTGTCCTCTGCTTCTGTAAACAATCTCATTTTAGCACAGCAGAGAGAACTCTCACCTTTTTCTTCTATTAAGTCAGCAATCTTATTTTGGGATTCCTGCAGCTGAGCCTTGATGTCTCTTATGACATCATCCTTTTCATCACTCTGTAGGAGCAGAGCTGAAATCTGGCAAAATTAAAGTGATACCATAATGAAATGTAGAGAAAGAGCAGATTCCCTGTGCATGACAAGCAGACACACCGAGTCAGAGAAGGTGGTTGGGCTTCACCAAGTGTCAGTCATGTCACTCTGAATGAAAAAGAGCTCCAGTTCAAAACCAAAACATGAATTCTAACAGACTAAAGATACTGGAACATCACTCAACTTAGCAGAGTCTGATTTAAATGTTATTTTTCCCTTTTTTACTAATGCCCAGAAACACTCCATGGCCCTTGCATTGCCCCTTTATTCACAAATAAAGCTACATGAGTTAAATTGGGAATCTGAACAAACCTGCTTTTCCTTCTGGCTGACCTCCAGTTTGCATTCTTTTTCAAACTTGTCCACTTTTTCTGCTTCTTCTTTCACTTTTGAGAGACAGTAATAGCAGAGTTAACATCCTAGCTGAAAGATGCTCCAAGTTCAATACAAGTAAAGCTTCTGCAGCTATACACTGGTGCATCATCATTTAAATACACCAACCACTTAAAATCAGTGGGGATTTCGACTGGAATTCAGACAAAACTTGGACTTTGAGTGACTCTTGGAAAAATAAAGTTCCAAATTTGGCCCAGTGGAACAAGAAGAAAAGGGCCCAGGCAGTGACCAGTGCTGAGCCTGCAGAATCAACAAACAAAGAGAATTCTCACGTTTGAAACTCATCTCCAGTCTGTCGTTCTCTGCTTGCACACGAAGCTCTTCGAAGGCCACTGTCATCCTCTGAGGACAAAATTCAGGAGGTGGGGTTCAGGATGGGAACCCCTGGAAGTTCTCCAGGGGCAGCTTCCAACCTCAGCCACGCTGGGAAATCACCAGGGAGGTGAGGCAGAGCACAGAAAGGGGGCAGAAGTTGTCACAACACCAAGCACAGATCACAGAGATCCCAGGGATCTCCATCCCACCCGATGTGCTTTATATGAGACAAAAACAATGCTTGGAGAGGGACTGAAAATGTGATTTCCTGCAGCACACACGACATGATACACACGGATGGCCAATATTACCCCAACAAAAGCACACAACTCAGCTCAACACATCCACACAGCTCACATTCCAGCCTTTTAGCCAGCCACATCACTTACTTCCACATTATTATGAAGTTCCTCATACATTTGTCTTGTTTCTTCTCTTTCCTGTTCATCTATCAAAGGGAGAACGTACAGTAGTTTTTGTTTTGGGAAAGAATGCCAGCATAATTAATTGGAAGTGGAATTATCAGGTTCAGAAAACCCCTGGATTTAACACTACAAAGCAGATCTATGGCTTCACTTCTCATTGTGTGAGCCACTTGAAATTCCCTTCTCATTTTAAGAGCCACATCCAGTTTATCTCAACCACAGAACGTATCTGGAACAGCATAAGAACTTTTTTCCCCTTGGTGAATTTAGAGCAAGCTAAAAGTACATTTACTTTGATAAATCAAAATTCAAAAAGCATTTACATTTGCTGGTCTTCTCTGTGAAGTGAGTGCAGGTTTCCTTGAGCAGATCACACAGGTGCCTTGAGGCAGAGCTTCTAAAAGAGGGATAAAAACCATAATATGTTGTCACAAGAGTGCAGTGCTTTGTGTGCCTGAGGACTAACAATGTAAATAACCTTTACAATTTAACAGCTCTGTGTAACTGCCCCACCAGCACAGTTCTCAGCATGAAAACTGATTATTTCCACCCCTCCAAATACACATTTGGCTCTGTTACTTACTCTTTCAGGAGATCTTTCTTTTCACACAGCTCATCTTCCAGTTTTAAATGGAGTTTTTCATTTTCGAACTGAATTCATTGGGGAAAAAAAATACAAAAAGACTTTGTTATTGAAAAATATACCAGAAATACACTGTGACTTCTCAAACCTCACATGAAAACCTAATTTTGTTGGACAGAAGCCTGTTTTATCTGGTATTTCATGCTGAGCCATCTTTTGCATGAAAGACATCACGACAAACAATGATTTACCAGCAACAGAAACACTTCCAGGGATGTTCTTCACACACACACTCACACAGGACACCCCTTCTCTGACTAACTATTTTCTCAAGGCACAAATCAAACTGCAACATTCCTTAATATTGAATTGTATCAATGATATTGCCACACTCAATCAGGAAGCACTTTCTCTTAACTTCATCTTTTCAATGTGTATTGTACAATACTGGCCTGCAGTTCCTGAATGGTTTTGTGCTGTGCTTCAATAACCTTCCTGTTGTCTTGCAGTTTTCTTTCTTTCTGATTTAGTTCTGATTCCACACTCAGTTTCCACTGCTTGATCTTCTCAGCCTCTTTGTAGAGTTTTGAGTACAATTCATTCATTGTTTCTATATTCTATTAATTAGAAAAAAAAAACCAAAACTTTAATTTTCAAAGGTTTGTCTCCAGGCTTATTCACTAAATCACAAATATCTCCTCTAAGAGGTTCAGCTTTAAACAGGAGACACAAAATGATTATCCCTTTGTCACTACTTCCTTTAGTCCTGAATTATCTACCGATTAATGCTTTAGGCACTGTTTGGGAACAAACTAAGAGGTCCTAAAACATGAGACATGCAGAGCTGATACTTAGCTGACCTCTTCATCTACTTCAGAGCAAAGCTTTACTTGCTGTGACATCGTAGCTGAAAAATGAAAAGATTTTAATCAGTGAATTTCTAAAAAAGGTATCAGTGAAACTGTATTTAACAGCATTGCAGCTGTGAAACTGTTAAGACTACTCATGAATATTAAAACTTGAAAACATTAAGAAAAAAAAAGAAAGAATGTGCAAGGCAAATGTTTATTTTAGTCCTTACCTGACTCAGTGATTTCACCAAGGTTTGGGGTCCGGAATGGCAACTTAAAATCATCATCTGAGCATTTGTTAAAACCCTGCACAAATTTAAAAATGAGCTTCTTAAGGGCAGGTTTGTAAAGGATTATTATTATTGCTTTCCTTCCAAGGGCTACTCTAAGCCATGTGTGATTTATGTTTTAGCAGGAAAAAGTCCTTTTACAAGGTTTTTAAGTCACAGAAGTTCGCCTTGTGAACAGCACAACTCATTTTCCTGTTTGAATTTTGCTGAATTCACACAATTTCGTGTGGTGACAGAACATTTTCACTGCACGCTCGATCTGATGAGAGCAGAACCTGTGTGAGCTTTGAGTGGGGCACTTCTCGCTGTGCTGAACCCCCTCAAAGGTGGATTTATCACCAGCAATGGAGTCACAACACTCTGGAAGGTGATTCCCCTCAGTTTGGATGGAAAACAACAGCAAAAGTCCTTGAAATGGGAGCTGAAGGTGATTCCCCTCAGCACCAACCTCAGAGTTCACCCCGTGGGTTTCCCCACACATTCTGTGTGTGTTGTGAGAACATTCTCTTTTATTCAATTTAGTGAAGGTACAAATATCTGTGAGACAAAGAAGTTTAGCAGAAAAAGGAAAGTTTCTATTTCACCACGTGCTGGGTGCTCTGGCCATGAAGGTCCCAAAAACACACACTCTTACCACAAAAATCCTGCTTTTTTTGTGTCCCAAGGGTACCTTTTTTAGAATAATGAAAGGAATGGGCCTCTTCTCCTGGTTGGGTTTGGTGAGCCCCCTGTGCAGGGCTTTCTGGCCAGAATGACCCCTTTCCTCTGCACACAAAGGGCAAAGGCTTGTTTTGGCCATATCTTTATCTAATTTCATAATTCCCTATTCCCGAACACAAATCGTCCCTGGCACCGGCCCCGGACAGGACCTGGTGCCTCACACCTCCTACGGGGCACCTAAAGAGAACGACCCCTGAGTTAAATAAACTCTTTGCTCGTAATAAAACCTGTGTTCTATTATTTCTCACAGGTGTGTGTTTAATTCAGGGCAGGCCCTCCAGGCCCCACCACCCCCCGGGGCAGGCAGGCCCCATGGCCCCCCACACAAACCCCCTCAGCCCCAGCCTCACCCGGGCTCTCACCGCAGGCACCTGCCCAGCGCTCAGGCGCGGCGGCACGAACAGCTTGAAGGGGTTTTCCTTCTCCATGTGCCCCGAGGGACGAAGCCCTGAGGGGGAATCGAGGGCCAGGCCCGCTGAGGCGGGGGGGGGGGGGGGGGGGGG
>JAWWTY010000068.1:20299-55478 GCA_035222235.1 Margarornis squamiger | reverse complement strand
GAGGATGAGGCCGTTGCCCAGGAGGGCAGCCAGGGAGATGCCCAGGAAGAGCCAGAAGTGCAGGAGCTGCAGCTCCCGCGTGTCTGCCAATGCCAGGAGGAGGAACTGGGAGATGGAGCTGCTGTTGGGCATTTGCTGCTTCTTTTCACAGGAGCTGTTCAGAAAAGGAAAATACAATGAACAGTTCAGACAGACCCCTCTGAGGAAGCCACACAAATTTTAAGTAGAAATACTGCCAAAATTAAATGTGTTTTCTTTTTTCTTTCCTATGTTTATGCTGGCTGAGGGTGCTGTGAGGAGCAGGAGCTCTGGCCATGTGCTGCCAAGGTACTCAGCTTTGCTCTGCTGCAGTGGGGACATGGAGATGGTTTGTTTCAACTGTGAGATTCACAGGGGATGTCAGATGTAATCCCTTTTTACTGGAGAATTTCACAATCTGCACTTCTGACTCAGTCGAGTATGGGTTGCAGAAGAAAATTTATCATGTTCCGAGAATAATTTTGTCTGTTACATGTTGTGCAACATCACTGCTTGAAAGTATTATTTCTAGGGGCAGAAATCTGAATTTTTATGACTGAAAACACAAAGAGCCTTGAGACAGGACAAAATGGCTTAGCTCTGTGTGGCTTATGTCAAAGCCAGGAGAGCTGCAGTGTCTAAGTGTTTCACACCTGCCCTGAGATCTGGCAGGGTCCCGCAGGGGAGATGCTCTGCAGACAGAGGCAGCTCCTTGCCCAGCACACGGTGCCCAGCAGAGCTGCAGGGCAGGGCCCCCAGAGCTGCCTGAACGCCCCCTGCCCCAGGGGGGCCTTGGGGGCACTTTCCCCCTCTCCCTGCCTGCCCAGGGCTCTGCTCCTGGAGCTGTCCCTGCCAGCAGCTGCTTCCCTGTGCCCAGGGCTGGGCCCTGCCAGTGCTGCCAGAGCCCATCCCAGCCCGGGGTGCTCAGCTCTGCCCTGCACAGCCCTCCCAGCACAGGGCACTGCCCAGGGGCAGCTCTGGCTGGGCAGGCTCTGATGGCAAAATCAGAGGAACCCTGAGGAGGCTGAAAAAGCCACACTGATGCTCCCTGTAAGTCACAGTGCGGTGACTGCAGAGATTGACTAGAAGTAAAAGGCTTGGACTTTCAGTACTCCCTCATGAAGTGAGAGAATAACTTCTATATCCCATTGTCCACAGAATACTCAGAGCAAGAGATAGAACATGACATATCCCAGTCACGCAGCCCCTGACTTTCTGTGCTTCATTTATACTCCCCCATAAGATCTTCTTTCATGATCTGCAGCTGGGAGAAGCTTTAAAACCTGCAGCACCATGAGATTGGAAGGATCCTGCCCTCACCTACCAGGAGTTGCTCCTTGCCCACAGCCCTTCTTCCCAGCCCTGTGAGCAGCTTCCTGGGCTGGTTGAGAGCTGACCCTGGCAGGCAGCAGACTCCCTGCCCCAGCACAGCGCCCTGGGCTGCAGGACCCTGCTCTGCACCACAGCCCTGGGCACCCCTGGCTGCACCCCCTGGCTCCACAGCTATTCCAAAGTGCCCCCAACAGCCCCCTTCTCACACATCCCATCAGCTGGGGCTGTGCCAGCATTAGGAGATGCCTCCAGGAGCTGCCCCTGCATTGCCCTGCACCCACACACTCACCGAGTCCAGCCCTGCAAAGGTTTCTCCTCCATGAGCTCTCAGTCATCCTGCCAATGCTGAGCCCCTTTAAGCTCTGTGTGTGCCCTGCTCGTGTCCTGGAGATGCCCTGGCAGTGCCCTGAGCCCTGCTGGGCTGTGCACAGGAGCTGGCCCTGGGCAGAGCTGTCTCTCTGCAGCACTGCCCGCTTGCCAGGAGCTCCCTCTGTGCCAGGAGCCAACCCAGCTCAGCAGCACAGCAACAGCCCCAGGCATTTCATGACCCTCTGGGCAGTTTGGTGCTGGGTTCATTAGACTCAGTGCCTTGAGAAACTTCTCAAGAAGTGAAAGTGTGATTGAAACACTGCAGTTTTTGGCAGTTGAAATTGGTCCCATTGAGGGACACAAGTGAGAAAATGTCCCTGAGGTTGAATTAGAGCAGAAAACTAAGGACAGTGAAGACAAGCAAGGTAAAAGTAACTCTGGCCCTGAGTAAACCTGGATGTGTTTCATGAATCTAAAGTGCCAAGCCCGGAAGGAGAATCCTGTCCCTCCCTCATTCCTCAGGGCTCTTCCTGGGGCACTGGGATGTGGGATGTGCAATGCCAAGGGCAGGACGATGGGGCAGCACCTCCCAGGCTGCTGAGCAGGCACAAGAAAGCAAAGTCTATGAGGGGTCAGCTCTGGACCGACCTTGCCAGAGTCCTTGGAGAGTGGCTCATAAGGGTAGAACTCTGCCCAAAGCATTGTGCACAGGTGGAGATGCTTTTTCGGCTTATATTTAAGCAAAATCCTGTGTTTCATTCACCTCAAGGTGTGCACTAAAAATTCCCCTTACAGTTTTGGATTTCTGTGTATGTTTGTACTTTATTAAGAGATGCTCAGGAACAATTTCAGTCAGAAGCTCCCTGTATTCTGTGGGCAAAAATGATTAGGAAAATTAGGAAAATGCTTTCTGGTTCTTATTTTGAGAATCTTTTCTCTTTGACACTCCTCCAGGGATGGATCCCCCCAGTGCTGGGTCCAGGAGGAGCTCCAGGTTCCTCCCTGTTCTGTCCCACTCCAGTTCTGGGTCCCCCCACCAAGTTCTTCACAGTTCTGTGTCTCCCCCAGTTCTGTCTCTTCCCCAGTTTCAGGCACCCCCTCCAAATCTGTTCCCCTCCCCCAATTCTGGTTCCTTCCAGTCATGGGTGTCCCCCAGTGCTGGGTCCCAGATGCATGGGCTCCCTTGCTTCTTCTGTCTCTCCCCCAGTTCTGTCTCCCCATCCTTCAAAATTCTCTCACCCCAGTTATGTCCTCTCCAGTTCTGTCCCCCACAGTTCTGGGTCCCGGATGCTCAGGGCCCCCCAGTTCTGTGTGGGGCGTTTGTCACATGCCACCACAGGAAGGAAATGGGGGGTGGGGTAACGCAGGGTGACAGTGGCAGCATGGCGGCCGTGGGGCACAGTGGCATCACCAGTGTTGTCGTCAGACTGTTGGTGGCTGGTAAGGGGGGCACTTCGGGTCCTGACCCATGGAGGGGTTGGGGGATCTCTGTCCCACAGCAAGGGGGCTGATGTGGGTCCCTGACTCACTGCGGGTGGGGGGTGGGGAGCAGCTGGATGCCCAGATCCTTCCCACACCCAGGGGGAAGGAAGTGGAGCCCCATGAAGGCACATGGGGCCGGATGCCGGGTGCCTCCTGTTTAAGGGGCTTAGCAACCAGGGACCCCCCACTGATGGAGTTCAGAGACCTGGGTCCCCTCTGTGTGTCACTTTGGGGTGGCTGTGGGAAGCAGGAGGGCTTCTCTCATCCCTCCTCTCTCTCTGCCCCATAGCACTGCCCCACATCGGAGCCTTCAGCATCCACCCGATCCCACATCGGGTCCTGACCCCCGGCCAGGACCAGAGCTTTGGGCACCAGGTGCTGCCACTGGATGGGGCCCGGTAGGAGATGGGGTCCCGGACACCAGTTGTGGGACACCCTGAGCCCCTGGGATCAGGGGGTCCTGGGTGGCTGGGACCCCCTGATCCCGTCCCTCTCCCCAGGGTGCTGGTGGGGGCCCCAGCAGAGGTGGGACATGGGGGGCGGCTGTTCCAGTGCATGGTGCAGAGAGGAGAGTGCCAGGAGGTGAAGCTGGAAGGTAGGAATGGGGGGGATTAGGAGGGACTGGGGCAGGATTAGGGGTGGGCATGGGATGGAATTAGAGATGGGGATGGGGTGGGATTAGGGGTAAGATTGAAGTGGAATTAGAGTGGATTTGGGTGGGGGTGGGTGGGAGTGCGGGTGGGTTTTTGGGGTGGGATTAGGCTTGAGGGTGGAAGGAATTTGGGATTGGGGTTGGATTAGGGTGGGATTGGGGTGAGTGTGGGTGCAGGTAGAGTGGTTTTAGGCGTGGTTTTAAAGTGGGGGCAAGATCAGGATGAGATTAGAATGTGTGGTGGGATTGGGAGTGTGTGGGGGGGTGATTTAAAATGTGAGAGGGGTGAGATTAGGGCAGGATGGAGACAGGACTAGGGTGGGTATTAGAAATAAACTCTGTCCCCAGGGAACAGCACCAGGACCCACATAGGAATGGCCTTGGCCCAGGATGGTGACATTACAATTGTGAGTCCAACAGTCCCCAATTCAGGCGAGAGGGTGGCCAACCCCACTCCCCTTACTGTCATCCCGACACCGGGCCCCTTTCTTCCCCCTCCCCAGGCCTGTGGCCCTGGCTTGACCCACATCTGTGATTTCAATGTCTACACGAGTGGGATCTGTGTCCTGCTGGATGCTCAGATGAGAACACAGAGGGAGCTGATGCCTGGGTACCAAGGTGAGGGGTCCACCCCAGAGATGGCCCCCCATCCCATGGAGCACATAGTCAACTCATTGTTGACCCTTGGGGGCCATGATGATTGACCTTGGTCATTGACTGATAGCTGACCCATAGAGACCATGCTTGACCCATGGAGGCCATCATGGACCCATGGTGACCCTGGCTGACCCATGGGGCCATTGAGCCATTCCCTGTGCCCCTACCCATGGTGGTGGCCCTCCAGTTACCCTGCCCACCCTGACCCCAGGCTGCCAGCGGGGCCCAGTGGACCTGGTGTTCCTGTTCGATGATTCCAGCAGCATGAGCACCTCCCAGTTCGAGGCCATCCGGGACTTTATGGTGGATGTGATGGAGAAGCTGGAGAACACCTCGATTCATGTGCGCCCTGGGAGGGGCACCGGGCAGGGATGGGAGGTCAACTGGGGGGAGGTGGCAGAGTATGGGGCCTATGGGGGGTAATATGGGGGCATGGGGGCTATGGAGGTACTGTGGGGGTTGGGGTCTATAGGGACACTAGGGGGTTGGGGGATATGGGGGCTGTAGAGGACACTATAGAGGGATGGAGATGGAGGTTATGGGGGGATGGGGGCATCATGGGTGGTGGGACTGTGGGGGAACAGGGGGGCAATCAGGGCTCTGGGCCCACAGCCTCGTGGGGCAGGCGCTCACAGGGCCCCCCGCGGGCAGTTCGGGGCAGTGCAGTTTTCGGACAGCATCCAGACCGTGTTCACACTGAAGGAATTCGCAGCCCGGCCGCAGCCCCGGGAGCTGCTGCAAGGGCTGAAACAGCGCGGGGGCCTCACGGACACCTTTGCTGCCATCAGCTTTGTCGCGTGAGATGCTCCCTGCCCCACAGCTGCCCCGCTACACCCCACTACTCCTCATGCCCCAAACCATCCTCTGCTCCTTCTCACCACTGTCCTAATGACACCTCTGTGCCCAACTGTCGCCCCACAGCAGGGCAGCACCCTCGCTGCTGTCCCCCAGAACTGCCCGTGTCCCCACTCCACCCCACTGCCAATCCCCCCCCCCCTCTTTGCCCCACTGCTGCCCCCACACTACTGCCCCTCTGCCCTCCTGGCCATCCTCCAGCACCCACCTCTGCCCCACTGCTGCCCTGTTGGCTACTCCTCACCACCACTGCTGACCCCCAGCTGCCCCCCAGTGCCCCTCAGCTGTGCCCTGAGTGCCCCCATTGCTGCCCAGCATTGCCTTCCAACACCCCCAGCAACCCACTGTCCCCCAAGTCTGCCCCATAACCACACCAAAGCACCCTACTGCCACCCCTAGATCCCCCAACCCCCAATAACCGCTCAGCTCTCACTGCCCCCCCACTGTGTCCCCAACCCCCAATTACCCCCATCTCCCACTGCCCCACATCCCCCCACCTGTAGTTACCCCCCAGAACCCCCCGCAGCCCCATCAGTGCCCTGTGGCCACAGGAGGAAGCTGTTCTCGGAGGAAGCCGGGGCACGGGCAGGGGCACGGAGGGTCCTGGTGATGATCACTGATGGCGACGCCACCGACAATGACACTGTGGCCCTGAGGGCGGCTGAGGAGCGCGGGATCCATCGCTATGTCATTGGGGTGGGTACAGAGGAGTGTGAACATGGTGGGTCTGGCAATGTACTGTGGTGAGGGAGGTGGCCAGGAGTGGGTTTGATCACATGGTGAGTGGAGCCCACGTGGACGTGGTCATGAGCAGGCACGGGCAAGCACGGCTTGTGAGCGTGGCCATTTGAGGGGGTGGGCATGGCAGAATGGATCACAGGTGGGCATGGCTATGGCTGCCCATCTTGAGATGCCAGGAAGAGGGTGGGAGATACCTCGAAGGGATGGAGAACATCCACCCACACCCCCACCCCAGTAATGCCCATCTCGTGCGCCCAGGTGGGGAACAACTTCAACAGCCCCGACACACAGCTCTACCTGGAGCAATTTGCCTCCGGGCCTGGCTTCGTGAAGGTGCTCGAGAGCTTCGAGCGGCTCCATGGCCTCTTCCAGGACCTACAGGCGCGGCTCTATGACATCGAGGGTACCCGAGCACTGCCACCTCCCCAGTAACCCAACTGGGAAGTGGAGGAAACCCCAAAACCAGCTGAGGGTTGCACCCCACCCACCACCCCAATTAACCCCTTCTCCTCCAATTAACACCACCCCCAACCACAATGCCCCCCGGTTAACCTGTCCCCTAATCCCTTCACTCCCCAGTTAACTTCTCCCCCTGCCCCTCCACTCTAGGTACCACCCACCTGCACAGCTTCCACCTGGAGATGTGTTCCAGCGGGATCAGTGTTGACGTTGTCCAGGTGGGATGGGAGGACAGGGGTTGGGTGTCAAGGGGAGGGGTGTCTTTGTGCTCAGGTGACCCTCCCTCCCCGCCCTCCCCCCAGGGCCGGCGGGTGACAGGGGCGGTGGGAGCCGATAACTGGGCAGGTGGGCTCTTGGAGCTGCTGGAACTGCAGGAGAATGAGACCTTCGTGCCCAACCCTCACCCAAAGGAGAGCAGCCCCGAGGCATACCTGGGTGAGAGGTGTTGATTAGGAGTAGGGGCGGGATTATATGGATGGGAGACAGGTTAATAGGCGTGGGGAAGAGGAGTTAATTGGGGCAGGGAGTGGGGAGAGTTAGAATGTGTGGGACACAGGGACTGGGGGGAGTTGGGGGAGTGGGGCAATCTTGGGGGGTGGTGACTCTGGTTGGAGGGTTCAGAATGGGTGGGAGGTGGGACCATGGAAAGGGTCAAGATCTAACCAGGGACCAGGTTGACCATGGTGACCCCGACCCGGGGTCACCATGGGGAACCCATCCCAAAGCTCAGGGTCACCATACTTTGGTGACCACCTTGACACTGGTGACCCCAATCCAGGGACAAGTGGTCACTAAGGTGACTCCCATCCTGGGGACTAGGTTGACTCTGGTGATCCTGATGTCCTCCTGTCCCCTAGGCTATGCAATGGCTGGGCTGCATGTCCCCGGCCGGATGCTGGTGGCAGCAGGTGCCCCCCGTCACCTCTACGTGGGAGGGGTTGTCCTTTTTGAGGTACCCAAAGACACCGGTGACTGGAAGGTGCTGCAGACCCTCGATGGGGAGCAGGTATAGGGGATAGGGTCCTCCTGGCTGTCCCCACTCCCCACTGGGTGACACAGCTGTCCCCTCACAGGAGGGGGTCCTAATTCAGGGCCACCCTCTGTGCCACAGGGAAGAGCCCCATGGGTGTTCCCACCCTCTCCCGGGTGACACGTGTCACTCTGCAGGTGGGGTCATACTTTGGGGGGGACTCCTGGGGGTGTCCCCACCCCGTTGTTGACATAGGTGTCGCTCCACAGGTGGGATCCTATTTTGGGGCCACCCTCTGTGCCTTGGACCAGGGTGAGGGGACAGTGGCACTGCTGGTGGGGGCTCCCAGCTACTATGATGGGCAGCGGGGAGGACGGGTGCACCTGTACAGCTGGGAGAAGGTAAGGCAGGCACCCCCACCCTGCGGTCACCACCAACCCCCAAAAGTTGTGGGCATATGGCTATGGGGGGGACACCAGCCTAGAGACATTGGGTGACCATGGTGACCCCAAGTCAAGCCCATGGGATGAGAGTGACCATGAGGACCCTTACCAGGGAGGGTGGAATGAGGAACAGGGGACTTGGAGTGACCAGTAGTAACAACAGCCATGGGTTACCAGGACCAGGGTGACCAGGGTCATGGGATGACAAGGGCAACCCCAAACAAGAAATGTGGGGTCACCGTGGTGCCACCAGCTTGGGGACCATGGAGTGACCACAGCTCATGGAATTAGGGAGACCAATGTGACCCCCACAATGTTCTTGTATCCCCAGGATGCCCTTCACCCCTCTGGGCAGCTTTGCGGTGCCCCGGGTCACCCCTTGGGCCGTTTTGGGGCATCACTGGCCGTCCTGGGGGACCTGGATGGTGACAACCTGCCAGAGGTGGCTGTGGGGGCCCCCCTGGAGGATGAGCAGCGTGGGGCTGTCTACATCTTTTGGGGGTGCCCTGGGGGAGTGGAGCCCGTCCACCGCCAGGTGGGACCTGGGGGACAAGGGGGAGTAGACCCCCACCCCGGGAAGGGAGGGGACATCAGGAGTATAAAGTGTCCCATCCCCTCCTCTCCTCTCCCAGAGGCTGCAGGGGGATGTGGTGGCCCTGGGACGTTTTTTTGGACAGGCAGTGGCCGGAGGCCTGGACCTAACAGGGGATGGGCTGGCAGACATCACAGTGGGGATGGAGGGACATGTCGTGGTGATGAGGTGACATGGGGGGACATAAAGGACACAAAGTGGGGGTGTGGACACAGGGACATGGAGGGGATAGGGATGGTGATAGGGACATGAGGGTGGGGTTGAGGGGAGAGTGATGGGGGCATGGGGTTGGGGACAAGGATGTGGGAGTGGGTGTGCAGGGACACAGTCATGAGGACGTGGGGATGGAGGGGGGGAATGAGGATGTGGGGACAACGGCATTGGGGACACAGATGGTAACAGTGTCAAGGAGATAGGAATGTGGGGGTGGACACAAGGATATGGGAGGAATATGGATATGGTGATGGTGGGGTGGGGACAAGGGTTGGATGAGGACATGGGGATGGGTCCAGAGGGAGGGACACTGGAGGGACACGGGGTACATGGAGGGATTCGGCAGTGTGATACAGCCAGTGCTGCCCTTGGTATGTGCTCTCCCCCGCAGGTCCCGCCCAGTGCTGAGGGTCACCACCAACCTGACCTTTGACCCCGCAGTGATCCCGACCCGAAGGGTCGACTGTTCTCATGTCACCAGCACCATTGTCACCCTCCACCTCTGCCTGCACCGTCCAGGTCTGGGGAGGGGTGCACGGGGTGGCTCAGGAGCTGCTGTGGTGATCACTGACCTTTCACCCTGACCTTGACCTCTAGGTGATGTGGTGACCCCGGTGACCTTCCAGGTGGATGTGGACCCACAGCGGGCACAAGGTCGGGGGGATTTTGAGGAGGGACAGCGGAGCTGGACAGGGGAGATGCAGCCAGGGCAGAGCTGCCAACAGGAGAAGCTGAGGGTGCTGGTAGGGACCCACGCTTGGAGGGGCAGGACCCACACTTGGGGGATGGGACCCACACTTGGGAGGCAGAGGGAAACCAGTACTTGAGGGGAAGTACACAGTTTTGGGGGTGGGGGACCCACACCTCTGGGCTGTGCTTGGGGGTTTTGCCCCAGCACTTCTGGGGCACCACCCAACCTTCTGCCCCTCATTCCCCAGCCCTGCCTCGAGGACTTTTTCACCCCAATCCGTGTCAGTGTCACCATCACCCTGCCTCAAAGTGACCTCCCGGGGCCCATCCTGCCCCCCAGCACTGGCCCCACCTGGGTCGAGGTAACACCACAGTGGTGCTGGGATGTGGGCACAATGGGGGTGGGAAGGGTAGGGATCCCCAAAATTAACCCATCCTCTTCTTTCCCTACCCCATAGATCCCCTTCGAGCAGAACTGTGGGGACGATGAGGTGTGCGAAGCCGACTTGGGGGTCAGGGTGGTGTCACAGGGCGCAGCCATTCTGGGAGTTCCAGGTGCCGAACTGGGGGTGCAGCTGATCGTGGAGAACAGAGGGGAAGATGCTTATGGGGCAGCCCTCCAATTGCAGCATCCGCCAGGGGTCTCCTTCCGGTGGGCTCGGGCCAGCCAGGTATGGGGGATGTCCCATATGGGGGGGAAAGGGGGAGGGACATGAAGGTTCAGGCCTCTCAAATCTCAGCCCCACATCTCCCCCCAGGCCTCTGCCCCAGTGCCCATCACCTGCTGGGACTACCATGGCACCAAGGAGCCCTGCAACCTGCAGCTTTCCTGCAACCTCAGCTACCCCATCCTCCGTGCCAGCTGGCAGGTGAGATCTGTGGGGCTGTGCCGTGGAGTGGGAGGTCACTGTGGGGCAGCCTCCCAAGTCATCCCAATTCTGCCCCATATCAGGTGATGGTGGAGGTGACCTTTGACCTCCAGCAAAACGCCTCCTGGGGGAAATCCGTGGGGCTGACAGCGACTGTGAGCAGGTGGGGTCTGTGGGGCAGGGAGGGGTCTGTGGGGGGCTGTGGGGCAGGGGGGTGACACCTGCGGGTCTCACCTGCCCTACAGTGAGAATGAGCCCAACATCACCCTCGAGAACAACACAGAATCCTGGGATGTCCCTGTCCACTTTGCCCTTGACCTCGTGACTTTCTGGTGAGCTCTGCATATTCCAGCCCCATGGATTTTGGGGGGTTCAGGCATCTGGGCCCCACTGATCCCTTCCTGCCCCATGCACAGGCAACAAGACTCCACGCCCCACCTCAACTTCACCCCGCCCCAGCGTGACAATAAGACACTGTGGCACCACTATCAGGTGAGCCCCCTCAGTGACCCACTGCCCCATCCCGCTGCCCCACAGCCCTGACTGACCCTCCGCTCTGCCCCACAGGTGGAACTTCTCCGTGCCCCCCCTGAGGGCAGCCCCAAACCCCAGGTGACGCCTTTTGTCCTCCTGCCCCACGTGCTGCCCCACGGCCTGGCCATGGCTGCCCCCCAAGTGCGAATGGTGAGTGGGGGGCTCTGCCCCTTAGGGTGCCCCCGTGAGCCCCTTCCCTCAAATATAGAGGGCAGAACCCCCTTCCCCCAACTCAAGCCCACCTGGCTCTTGTTCTCCAACTCCCTCCTGTCCCCCAAGTGGCCCACTGCCCTCCAACACCCTCCTCCTCCCCAACTCCTTCCTGACCTCAACTCAGCCTTGAGCTCCAAGCGAGGCCCTATCCCCCAAATAGCCCTGCTCTTACTGACCCTCTGTTCAGAACTGATCACTGACCCCAACTCACTCCCTGCCCCACAGGATCCAGGGGGCCCTTGTGTGGCTGTGGAGCCAGACTTGGGGGACACTGTGGGGCAGGAGCTGAACAGGAGCATCGCTGAGGTGAGAGGGGCATGGCGGGACCCCAGTATCGGGGTGCAATGGGGAGTGCTCTGGGGTTCAGGGACTCCCATAAAGGGGTGCTCTGAGGTAAGGGGACTCCAATGGGTGGGTGGGTGCTCTGGGGGCCCCACACTTGTGGGGTGCTGGAGAGTCCCCACCCTCATGATGGGGGAAGGGCAGGGCCCTAACTTTGGGGTCCTGCCCTTCCCCACCCTGCAGACCTGCTCCACCCCCCACCTGCAGCTCTTCCGCTGCCCCCCGACCCCGCTGACCCCAGGGGGCCCCATCGGGGTCATGGTCAGCGCTGCCCTTTGGCCCCTTCCCCACAACCAGGTACCACTCCCCCACCCCAAAGCCCCTCCCCTCCAGCCCCACCCCAGAGCCTCTCCCCCTCTAACTCCGCCCCCATCCCAGGGACACGCCCACTCCCACTTTTGCTCCGCCCTCTGGCTCACTTTGGCCCCACCCTTTCTGGAGACCACACCTCAATTCCTGCGAGCCCAGGTAATGGGGGGTGGAAATGGGGGGTGGAGGGAGGGGCTCTGGGATGGGGGGGGGGGCTAGAGGGGCAGTGCCTGTGAGATTGGGGAGGGGCCTTATTTCGAAGCCATGTCCCAGTTTTGTGTGCAGATAATTGTGGGGGAGGTGCTGCCCCAATTTGCGGGGCAGCCTCTTCCCCACCTCTGACCTTGAGCCCTCCCCCCTATTTTAGGGGGTCACCAAGGTCGAACTGCTGTGGGAAGTCAACCCCCTCCCCGGCTACGTGGGGGGAGGGGTGGGGGGGCTCCTCCTCCTCCTCCTCATCGCCCTCGGCCTCGCCAAGGTGAGGGGGGGGGGGGGCTCTGTGAGTGGGGGAGGTGTGAACGCCACTTTTGGGATGCTCCTTCCCCCGTTCTTACCCCGACACTCCCCCCACAGTGCGGCTTCTTCCAGAGGAATTACCGGGATCGGATGGAGCAGGAGGGGGAGGGGCCAGAAGTGGAGAGGGGGGGAGAGGAAGAGGAGAGTCCTCCAAATGGGGAAACCCCCGAAGGGGGGGACTCGCCCTCCTGACCTGTCCCTCCCCCCCACATCGGGTAAGGCCGTTCTGGGACCTTCCCCCACACCCAAAGGGGGTCCAGAGCCCTGTCCCCCCAATAAAGGGCTCTCAAGCCCCTCCCTCACCATTTTGACTCTGCCCATTGTCTTCACTGGGTTTACTGGGAAGCCCTGAGAAAAGGGGAGGTGGGGAAGAGTATGGTGAAGGAGGGGTCATTAAGCCCCTAGGGTTAGTTAACTTTCAAATAGGGGGTCATTGCGTCCCTCTAAAGCTCAGTAACCCCCTCCAGGGTTACTGAACCACCCCAAAGCTCATGTTAGGAAGGCGCATGGATCAACAGCCCTACCCAGAATCCCCCAAATCCCCTCAGAGCCCCCATCCGCACCCCTGAACCTCCCACTGAGCCTCACAGGACCCCCCCAAACAGTTTCCATCTGGGCTGGGGGGCAGCGTGGGGAGGGGTCAGGGCAGGGACCCCCTCCTGCTCCCCTGGGTGTTTTTGGGGCCCTGCCCCAGGCTGGCATGTTCCTCCTGGCACCTGTAGGTGAGCCTTTGCCAGGGGTGGATTTCCAGCAGCACCAGCAGCTGGTGGGTCCAGTCCCTGTTGGGGACCACGTTGGTGGCCACCACCTGCTCTGAGGGCTCCTGCCCACCCTGGAGCCACCACACCTGCACAGGGGAGAAATCCTGCATGGAGCAGAGTTCGATGGCACCAGTGAGATGGACACGCTGGAGGACACTGGGAGAGAGAGGGGAAACACTGAGATGGACTGGAGGGTGCACGGGGGGAGAAGGGAGAGAAGGAAGTCGGGTGGGGAGGCACTGGGAATGAACTGCAAGGGACTGGGAAGGGACCAGGAATGGGCTGGGGAAGGCAGGGGAAATGGACTCAGAAGGACTGCGAATGGACTGACATTGGACTGGGAAGGAGTCTGATTGGACTGGGATAGACTGGGAGAGCAGTGGGAGAGAGGGAAGAGGTGTAGGGGCACTGGAAATGGACTGTAAGGGACTGCCAAAGACTGGGAACGGAGTGCGAACCTGCGGACCCTGGTGGCCCTGGGCACTGCGGGTCTGCCCGGCAGCTGCTGAGTCATCAGCAGGGCGCGCTCTGATTGGCTGAGGGGCGTGAGCTGGACGGCGCGGGCTAGATGGACACGCTGGGGGGCACTGGGAGAGACTGGGATGGACTGGGGAGGCACTGGGAGAGAGGGGACAGACTGTGATGGACTGAGAGAGGCTCGAGGGGGTACTTGGTGAGAGAGGGGAGACTGGCAGAGCCCTGGAGGGGCACAGGCTACAGAGCAGGGCAAGAGGGGCAGTAGCTGTTCCAGTGCTGTGATTTGGATTCAGAATGAGAATTGTGTTGACAGCAAAAAAAACAAACCATCAGTGTGTTCAGTCGTGTTTATTCCAAGTCAAAGACTCTTTTTTCCTTGTCTCCTGCTCTGCCAGTAATGAGGAAAGGAAAGAAAACTGGGAGAGAGCACAGCTGAGACAGGTGGCCTGAACTAAGCAAAACGATATTCCACACCATGGAATGTTATGCCCAGAATATAAACTGGGTGGAGTTATCTGGAGGGGGCCTGTCTGGGTGTGGGAAGAGGAGTCTGGCATCAGTCCACAGGTAGTGAGCAACTGCATTGTGCAGTGCTTCGTTTTCCCTTTTTATTATCATTGTTATCATTAACCATTATTATTGCATTTTATTTTCAATTATTCTGTTCCTATCTCAACATATAAATTTTGCTTTGATTCTCCTCCCCATTCCACCAGGGGTGGGGAGCAGAGGGATTGAGCGAGGGGCTCAGTTTCCGCTTGGACTAAAATCACAACACTGGGGACATGAGGGACGTGTGGAGGAGAGGGACACAAGGATCCAGGGGATGTGGGGATGAGGGACCCTCAGGACTGGGGGCACCAGGGACAGGGATGGGGATGCTGGGGCTGATTCCCCTTTATTCCCCAGCCTGCCCGGTCCCTCCTCCACCCCGGAGCAGGCGGCTATAGGCCCCGCATCGCTCCCGCAGCTCTGCCGGTGTTCCCACCTCGGCCACGGCCCCGCGCTCCAGCACCACAAGCCAGTCGGCCGCGTCCAGCACCCGCGGCCGGTGGGAGACGACCAGCACAGTCCGGGTGAGTCCAGAGTGCAGCCAGCGCTGTGCCTGGGGCCAGAGAACCCTGGTCTCACCCCATCCAACCCAGTGCCACCCAACCCCACCCCACTCCATCTCACTCTCCTGTTGTCCATCCCATCCACACCATTCCCACATCCACCTCCACTATCCCCTCCAGTCCCCCCTGTTCCCATCCCTGCTGTCCCATCCCACCCATTCTCACCACCCCAAGCCCTCTCACCACCCCAAGCCCTCCCACCTCTTTGTCTTCATCCTAATATTCCCAACTCCACCATTCCCAGCCCATCCTATTAAACCCCATCACACCTCTTTGCCTTCATCCCTTCATCCCAGCTTCCTACCATACCATCCCCTGGTTTCCCTCCCATCCAATTGTCCCGTCCCATTTCCCCAGGCTCTTCCCACCATTCCCATCCCCACCTTGTTGACCTACCCTACCCCATCCAATCCCTTTGTCTTCATCACATTATTCCCAGCCACTATCCCATATTCCCACCATCCCATCCCTCTGGTCCCCATCCCACCCCATCCCATTCCTTGCCCACCTGTCCCCTAGTCCCATCCCCTCAGTGCTATCCCAAACATCCCATCCCTGCATTCCCACTCCGTCCCACCCAAACCACCTCATCCCACCCCACTCACCGCCCCCTCATCTCCATCATCCAGTGCCTCGTCGAGGATGAGGACGGTCGGATGCCGGAGCAGGGCCCGGGCCAGGGCCAGGCGGCGCCGCTCACCTGCTGCCAACCGTCCCCCGTGCTCCCCCACCTCTGTGGGGCATTTCATGGGATCAATGGGATCCAGCCTCAGGAGTCCCCTGCATCCCAGTGCCAGTCACCACCCCCCCATGCTTCCCCAAGGCTGCCAGAGGATCCTGGAATCAGCAGGATCCATCCTGGGGCTGCCCCCATGCTCCTGGCTCTCACCAGTGTCCCAGTCCCACTCCAGCCCCTGGATGCAGCCCCAGGGTTCTCCCAGGATGCCCCAGCTCTCACCAGTGTCCCAGCCATGCTCCAGTCCCTGGATGAACTCCGTGGCTCCAGCAGCAGCAGCTGCCTCCTGCAGCTCTGACTCCTCACAGTGCTCCAGCCCCAGCACAATGTTCTCACGGATCGTTCCGGAAAACAGCACAGGATTCTGCTCCACCAGCACCACCTGCCCCAGCCACAAGTTTGTGAGCCATCTCAACTCCTGCTGTCTCCATCTCTGTTCCATGGTCTGATCCCACCTCGGTGTCCCCATCCTATTTCCCACCTTCCCTATCCCCATCCCTGATATTCCCACTGCATTTCCCAGTGTCCCCATTCCTATCCCTGGTATCTCTAACCTTGTTTCTACTGTCCCCATCCCATTTCCCACTGTCCACATCCTACCTCATTGTCGCCATCATGTCCCTGGTGTTCCCATCTCTCTTCCCGGTGTCCCCATCCCTGTTTCTGGTGTTCCCACCCCTGTCTCCCAGGTCCCAATTTCATTTCAGCCCCCAGCCCTGTCCCCATTGTCTCCATGCCATTCCCAGTGTTCTCAGTATCCCTGCTGTCCTCACCTGTCGGTGCAGGTACTGGTGTTCATACTCTTGCAGTGGGATCCCATCCAGCAGCACCTTCCCGCTCCCAGGATCCCGCAGCCGCTCCAGCAGTGCCACAGCCGTGCTCTTCCCACTCCCATTGGGCCCTGCCAGCGCCGTCACCTTCCCGGAACGCACCTCAAAGGATACATCCTGTGAGATGGAGACGGGTGATGTCATAATTCTCACCCCTGGGAATCCCCCAGGATGCACCTCAAAGGGTGGAACAGGTAAGATGATGCCAGAATTCCCACCACTGGGAATCCCCATTCCCCCCAGACTCGCCTTCAGCACCAGGCTCTCCGGATTCCCGGGATATGTAAAGGAGACCCTCTGGAAGGTGACGTTGCCCTGGAGCTTCAGGGGCTTCAGTGTCCCCCTGACAACCCCCCTGGGTTCCTGATCCAGGTATTCCCAGATTTTCTTCCCAGCAGCTGCGTTGGTCAGGAATTCATTGAAGCCGAAGAGCAGCACCTGGGGGGAGAGAATGGGGTGGCACCAGGATAGACAGAAAGAGGGATGCATGGACAGACATGTGGATTCCATGGGATCACCTGGACATGATGGCCAACCGTGTCTTGGTACAACAAGAAGGTGACAAGGACCCCAGGAGTGATGGACCCATCACGGAGCTGCTGGTGGCTCCGGAAGAGCACCAGGACTCGGATAGCCAGTTGGAGCACCTGCAGGTGGGAACAGGGATGCTGGTGTCCCCAGTCCCACTCCTGATGTCTCCATCCTGTCTCTGGTTTCCTCATCCCAGTCCTGGTGTCCTCAACCTGGTCCTGATGTCCCCATTCCCAGTGTCTCCATAACCGCTCTTGGTATCTCCATCCTTGTCCCCAGTCTTCCTTTTTCCATTCCTGATGTCCCCATTCCTGATCCTGGTGTTCCCATCCCTTGTCCCAGGGTCCCCATCCTGCTTCTGGTGTTGCCATTCCCATTCCTAGTGTCCCCATCCCAGTTCCTGGTGTCCCCATTCCTGGGTAGCCCCATCCCACTCCCAGCTGCCCCATCCCAGCTCCTGTTTTCCCATTCCTGGTGTCACCATTCCCGGTGTCACCATTCCCAGTCCTCCCTGACCCTCTGGACAAGGGTGAATCCTGCCAGCTCCAGCTCCATCTGCTCCTTCAGCCTCAGCTCCTTGGCCAGGTTCTGGCTGTGCCGCTCCTCCTCCTCCTCCTCTGCTGAGAAGATCCGGATGGTCTCGATGGCAGCAACAGATTCCTGCACTCCTGAGACTGTCTGTGCAGATGCTTCCAGCATGGATTGCTGCAGTGCCTGCAGTGGCACGGGGGGTCCTTAGCTTTCCCAGACCACTCTCCTGGCCTACCATCCACATCCCGCCCCCAGCATTCCCACCCCATCAAACCCATCTCATCCCCACAATTCCGTTCTCACCATCCTACACCTCTGGTCTCCCTCCCATCTCCATCACTCACTCCCACCATTCCAATTCCATTATCCCACCCCTTCTCACCCCTCCCCTCCTGTATTCCTGACCTGTCTCCGGGCATTGTGGATGCGGCGGGCAGCGATTCCAAGGGGCAGCTCCAGCAGTGCCAGCAGCGCCAGCCCCGGCGCCAGCCCCACCATGGCTGCCCCCACCACCAGTGCCATTCCCAGACTTCGGAACAGCATGTTGGCTCCCTTTGGCACTGCCATGGACACCAGTGGCACCTCCGTGGAAAACCGTGCTGAGAGCTCGGCTGCAGGGTGGGAAAGGAGGTTGGGATCATGGGAGGGTGGAGACGGGATGGCAACCAGGAGAATGGATGGTGGGCATGGGAATGGTGGGATGGGATGGTGGGATAAAGGTGGGGAGGTGAGATGGGATAATAGAAGGGTGGGATAAAATGGGATGGAGAGTGGGAGGACAGGATGATGGTGGGAATGGATTGATGGGGACGGGACAGTGGGGATAGGATGCTGAGATGAAGCTGGGGAGATGGAATGGGAATGAGAATGAGGACAGGACAGTGGGATGGGATAGTGGGATAGGGATGGGATGGGACATTGGAGATGGAGTGGTAGAATGAGACCAGGGAAATGGGATAGGATGGAATGGGATGCGATAGTAGGAATGGGGATGGGATAGTGGAATGGGATAATGGATGGATGGGGACTAGAGTAACAGAGTGGTAGGGAAAGGATGGAATGGTGGGATAGAGGCTGGAGTGATGGGATGGTGGGGACGGGATAGTAGGATGGGACAGGTGGGATGGGATAGGTGGGCCAGGTCTGGGCCACCCCTCATTACCTGCTGGCATTCCCTGGAAGAAATCCAGGTCCTGGCGCACCAGGTGGGAGAAGAGCCGGAGGCGCAGGCTCTGCTGGAGACGTGCTGCCAACAGCAGGAAGAGCCACCCACGGCACCCAGAGAACAGGACACTGCAAGGGACACAGTGACGTCGGGGAATGTTGGGGACACAGGGAAGGACCCTGGAAATGCTGTGACCCACCTGGCTGCTTCGACAGCTGCCACCATCCCGATGGCTCCAGCGGTGAGTCCAGCCCCGCTCCCAATGGCATCCAGCACCTTCCCGGTGACGTATGGCCCCGCCGTCTCCCCTGGGCATCACCAGGACCATGTCACTGTGGCATCACCACTGGCAGGGGGGGACCCAATCTGGGGGGGCAGGACCCAATTGGGGGGGCAGAAGACAATTTCGAGGGGTCAGGACCAAATTTTATGGTGTCAGTGCCCAATTTAAGGATTTGAGACCCAATCTGGGGGTTCAACACATAATTTTGGGAGTTCACCACCCAATGTCAGGGGTCAGGACCCAATACAGTGGGGACCAACACCTATTTTTGGGCATCAGACCTTAAGTTTGAGGGTCAGCACCCAATATAGAGGGGTCACCACCCTATTTTCGGGTGGTCAGTTCCAAATGCAGGGGCTCAGCAGCCAATTTTGGGGTGGTCAGCACCCAGATTTAGGGCTCAGCACCCAATTTAAGGCCACTAACATGCAAGTTTGGAGATTCAGCACTCAATTTTGGGAGGTCAACACCCGTCCCCATGTGTCCCCACCCTCCCCACACTGTCACCCACCTATGGCTGCCAGCACAAGGCACAGGAAGGCGGCTCCAAGGATGTTCCGCTCAGACCAGGCCAGTGCCAGGACCCTCCAGACGGCAGTGGGAGCCTTGGGGACAGCACTGGGGGGCTTGGGGACATCAGTAGGGGTTTTGGGGATGCCACCAGGAGCCGGGGGCGCAGCCC
Source organism: Margarornis squamiger (assembly GCA_035222235.1). Lineage (NCBI taxonomy): Eukaryota > Metazoa > Chordata > Aves > Passeriformes > Furnariidae > Margarornis > Margarornis squamiger. Next base: position 36,171 of record JAWWTY010000068.1, on the reverse strand, counting down.
AGGCCAGCAGGGCCAGCGCGGTGGCTGCGTGGGTGACTCCGAGCCATGCGGGTGCCGCGGTCGCCAAGAGTCCCAGCCCAGCCCTGCGTGGCTGAAGGAGGCTCTGGAAGGTTCCAAAGGCTGCGGGAGTGGCGGCAGCAGCAACGGTGGCCGCGGTGGCTCCCGGGGGACGGCGTGGGGAGAGGAGGTAGGTGGCTGCAGCCAGGACGGGCAGGCGAAGGGCAGCCTCGAGCCACATGCCCAGCACACCCAGCGGTGCCAGCACGGGCACCAGTGGGCCCAGTAACACCAGTGCCAGCGCATCGGCCACCAGCAGCACCCCGGGCAGGAGCGCAGCAGGTGGCAGTGCCATGGCGGCACTGACACAGACCAGTGCTCCCAGTGCAGCTCAGCTCCCAGTGCAGCTCCCGGGCTGGGATTAGCAGCCTGTGAATCAGCGGTTAACACCTGTTAGGACTGCCGTGCTCCCCAGTCCACACCAGTGCTCCCAGTACCACCCCCTCAGCTCCCCAGTTCTCCCAGTACAATCCCCTCAGCTCAGCAGCCCACACCAGTTCTCCCAGTACAATCCCCTCAGCTCAGCAGCCCACACCAGTTCTCCCAGTACAATCCCCTCAGCTCACCAGTCCACACCAGTTCTCCCAGTACAGCTTTCCCAGTATCTCCCAGAACTATCCGTTAGTTTCCCTTTTGAGGCCACGCCCCCTCCGCCCTCGCCCCTCCCCTTTTTTGCCCAGTTCCTCCCAGTTCCGCCCCGTTCCGCCCCTCGGCCCCTCCCAGGCCCCGCCCCTTTTATGGCTCCGCCCCCCCGCTCCGCAACCTGCTCTGGCTCCCTCTGCCTGGTAACCGATGACGCAATGTCGGTATTGACAAATCAGCGCCGTCAGCGCGGGCTGTGGGCGGGGCCAGCCCGGGATTCCCGGGGATTCCCGGGGCGGAGCCACCGCCGGCCCCGCCCCCCCCGCGCGCCCTTTTCGGCTTTCCGGGAAACGGCGGCGCTACCGGGAAAGGACTGGGGGGACTGGGAGGGCTGGGACGGACTAGGACAGCGGGACACACCGGGACCAGGACTGAAACCCCCCGGGAGCAGAACCGGGACCACCAGGGACCCTCCGAGACCCACCGGGAGCAGAACAGGGACCAACCGGGACCCTCTGAGACCCACCGGGACCGGAACCGGGACCAAGTGGGACCCACCGGGAGCAGAACCAGGACCAGGCGGGACCCACCAGGACCCACTGAAAGCAGAACCAGGACCAAGCGGGACCCACCGGGAGCAGGACCGGGACCAGAGCAGGACCCCCAGGGACCCCCGGCCCGATGTTGCCCCCTGCCACCCGCCGGCTCCTGGCCCTTCTGCACCCCGAGCGTGGGCGCTGGGTACTCGTGGGGGTGCTGATGGCAGCCTCGGCCCTCGGTACGTGGGGACCCCCACTGGGAGAGGGCAGGATCCTACTGGGGGGGCAGAACCTGATTTGGGGTGCCAGGACCCCACTGGGGGAGCAGGAGCCGATTTGGGGGGAGCAGGACCCAATTTTCAGGGGTTGACACCAAACTTTTGCTTCTCCAGATCCAATTTTGGGAGTTCAACACACAATTTTGGGGTCTCAGCACACAGTGGTGGGGGTCAGGACCCAGTTTCAGGGCTCAACCCCCTAATTTAGGGAGGGGTCAGGACCCAATTTTTGGAGCTCAGCACCCAGTTCGGGGGGTCGCCACCCAATTTCAGGGTGTCTCCACAGGTGAGGTGGCCGCCCCGTACTTCACGGGCCGTGTCACCGACCGAGTGACGCAGGAGGATGCGCTGGCAGCCGTGTGGCCCCTGGTGCTGCTGGGGCTCTGCAGGTGGGTGACAGCGGGGCCACGGGGACACCCCGAGGTGGCAGTGTCCCCAAGGAGCCCCCTGACTGCGCTGTCCTCGCAGTGCTGTGACCGAGCTGGCCTGCGATGGCTCGGCGGCCGTGGCACTGACACGGGCACGGGCACGGCTCCAGAGCAGCGCAGTGGCCGCGGTGCTGCGGGGGGACATGGCCGGCCCGGGGGGCAGCCTGGGGGACACGCCGGGTGCGGTGGCCGCACGGGTGACGGGTGACTCCGAGGCGGCACACGCGGCGCTGGGTGACACGCTGGTCCCGGCGCTGTGGGCGCTGGCCCGGGCCGTGGCCCTGCTGGTTGTGATGGCCTCGCTGGCCCCGCTGCTCGCCCTGGTCACCTTCCTGGCACTGCCCATCCTCCTGCTGCTGCCACGCGCTGTCGGGAGCATCCAGCAGGTACCGGGGGGGACACGGGGAGTGCAGGTCCCTTGTCATCTCCCTTTGTTCCTCGTCATGTTCATGTCCCTGGTGTCACCTCCCTGCATCCCATGTCCCCTCCCTGGGCTGCTCATCACCTCCTCAGACCTCTTATCAATTCCCTGGGCCTCTTGTCACCTCTCTTTGCCCTTTATAATCTCCCTGCACCCCTGGTCACCTCCCTGTCTCCAGTGTCAGCTCACTGTGCCCCTTGTCATCTCCCTGGGCCTTGGTTCTTATCCAGGTCCCTCCTGTCCTCTCCCTGTGCTTGTTGTCACCTTCCAATGCCCACTGTCACCTCCTTCTATCCCCTGTCCCTTCCCTGTCTCCTCATCCCCGTGGTGACCCCGAGGTGACCTCTCTGTCCCCCTATGATCCCATGGTGACCCTACAGTGACCCCAGTGCGACCCCCTCCCCATCCCCTCACAGTGATTCCCCTGTTCCCTCCCTGGTCCCCCCACCCATTCCACCCTGTGTCCCCTCCATCCCTGTGGTGACCCCTGGGTGACCCCCAGGTGACCCTGCTGCCTTCTGGGGTGACTTCCCATCCCCTGTGTCCCCAGGACCTGGCACGGCGGGCACGGGTGGCACTGGCCGGTGCCACCGCGGTGGCCCTGGAGTCGCTGCAGGCCATGGGGACCATCCGGGCCTTCGGGCATGAGGCTGGAGTCACCGCACGCGTCCAGCAGCGCCTCGGTCAAGGCCACCAGCTGGAGTGTGGGGAGGCGCTGGCCTATGGGGCCGGACGCTGGGCCAGCGGGGTATGGGGACACGGGGATACCGGGGGGACACAGGGATGGGGGGCACAGAGGGGTGAGGAACAGTGGTAGGGAACTGGGAGATACAGGAGTGGGGGACATGGTGGGGGGGACAGGGTGGCAGGGGGGCCCAGAGACATGGGAACATGGTGGCATGGGGATGGGGATATTGGATGTGTTGGCAAAGGTCCGGGGAACATGAGGACACAGTGACCTGGAGACAAGAGATGTGGAGATGGGTGGCCCAGGGCTGGGGGACATGGGGATGTGGTGGCACTGGGTACATGGTGGCATTGGAATAGGGGACATGGGGACATGGCAGCAGGGTGCTGGGGGACATAGGATGGGGGACATGGGGATAGGGAACACAGGGAAGCGTGGCACAGGGATAAGAGATGTGGTGACAGGGGGCTGGGGACAGAGGGACAGGGGATGTGGGAACATGGCACCTGAGGCTGGAGGACATGGGGATGGGTGGCATGGGGACAGGGGACACAGTGGCAGGGGACTGAGGGACACAGTGATGTGGGGTTGGGGTCACCTGTGTCCCCATGTCCCCAGTTCCCAGCGCTGACCCTGAAGCTGGGGCTGCTCCTTGCGGGGGGACACTTGGTGGCCTCAGGGACTGTCACCCCTGGGGAGCTGGTTACTGTCCTCATGTGCCACCTGCACTTCACCAATGCCGTGGAGGTGAGGACCATGTCCCCAGTCTGTCCACAACCTATCCCAAATGTGACCCCAACCTGTCCCCAATGTGCCCCCATTTTGTCCCCAACGTGTCCCTATCCTGTCCCCAACCCCATTCCTCGTGTCCTCCCATGTCCCCCTACCATTTCCCCATGTCCCCAGACCCCCCAGCTGTGTGTCCCCATGTTTTCCTCCCCATCCCTGTCCCTTCTGTCCCCACCCTGTCATGTCCCCTATGTGTCTCCTCACTGTGTCTCACTGTGCACCTGCTGTGTCCCCACCAGGTCCCCATATCCCCTTCCATGTCCCTCTGTCCCCACTCATGGCTCCATACCTATCCTAGCCATGTTCCCCCCAAGTCCCCAGTGTCCCCCCTGCTGTGTGCCCTCCATTTCCCCAAGACCCCCCTCATATCCTGGCTGTGTCCCTCCATGTCCCCATGTTCTCATGTCCCCCATGTCCCCAGGCTCTGCTGCTGTACCTCCCAGCCTTGGCCAAGGCCGTTGGCTCCTCAGAGACACTCCTGGAGATGCTGGACAAGGCCAAGCTGGTGGCACCTGCAGGGACACCATCACCTGTCGCCCCCCGGGGCCATGAGACCTCTAGCACTCAAGGCCTGTGTCTCAAGGACGTCTGTGTGACATACCCTGGCAGGCCAGAGCCTGTCCTTAAGGTGACAGGGAGACATGGGGGTGTGGTGGGACATGGGGGGACATGCAAAAACATGGTGACACAAGGGACATGGGGGAGATAGGGGGATGAGAGGGGATGTGGGGGCAGATGTGGGAGGAGATGGGGGAGTTGGGGGGGAATGTGGGGGGCCATGGGGACCCCGTGTGGATATGGGAGGACACGGAGGAACATGGGGGTACACAGGGGCAGGGCTGTCAGGGCAGTGCCAGCGTAATTCCTGAGTGATCCCCGGTGCCATCCCCAGTGTGATTCCTGGTGCAATTAATCCCCGGTGTAATTAATTAATCCCCGATGTAATTCCTCTCGCGACCAGGGCGTGTCGCTGTCGCTCCGTCCCGGCGAAGTCCTGGCCGTGCTGGCGCCCCCTGGCGGCGGGAAGAGCTCTCTGGCGGCGGCGGCGCTGGGAGTGCGCCCCCTGGCGGGAGGGGCGGTGCTGCTGGACGGGGCCCCCCTGACCCCCCGCGCAGACTCTGCCCTGCGCCGACAGGTGACACCTCAAGCTGCTTCCGGGTCACAACGGGGTCCTTAGTGCTGTCCCGGGTCACCCCTGGGTCCCCAACAGGTTCCCATTGCAACCCCTGGGTCACTCCTGTGTCCCAAATGGGTCCCCCCTGTCACCCCGGGGTCACCAGTGGGTCTCCCAGTGCCACCCTTGTGTCTCCAGTGGGTCACCATGACCACCACTGTGTCACTCTGTGTCCCTCGTGGGACCCCACTGCTATCCCCAGGTCACCTGGTATCCTCCACTGCCACCCCTGGGTCACCCCTCTGTCCCCAGCAGACCACCCACTTGTCACCAGCCAGCCCCACCATGGCCCTACCACCACCCCATGTCCCCAGATGTTCCCTCCTTGTTCCTGCCGCGTCCCCACCGTGCCTCCCCATATCCCCTCATTCCCTCCATGTCCCCCCGTGTCCCCTGTTCCTGCAGGTGGCTGGTGTCCCGCAGTCTCCGTGCCTCCTGTCCCGCTCCCTCAGCGCCAACATCATGCTGGGTTGGGGACACGGGGATGTGAAACAGGTGATGGCAGCAGCAGAGCGGGTGGGGGTGCACACCTGGGCCATGAGGCTGCCACATGGCTATGACACAGGTAAGGCACATGTCCCCCCCGGTGTCCCTACTGTGCCCCTGTAGTGTCCCCAATGTGTATCAAAGGTGTCCCTGTGGTGTCCCCCATAATGTCTACTTGGTGTCCCCAAGATGTCCCTATAGTGTCCCCACAGCCTCCCCATTATATCCCAGTCTGTCCCTTCTCTGTTCCTTTACTGTCCCCGTGGTGTCCCCACTGTGTCCCCTTAATATCCCTCCATCATCCCCATGGTGTCCCCTCACTGTCCCCAAAGGTGGGTGCACAGTGGGTGTGTCTCCCCAGTGTGTCCCTGTGGTGTCCCCATGGTGTCCCCTCTCTCCCCAGAGGTGGGCCCACGAGGGGTGCAGCTCTCGGGGGGGCAGGCACAGGGGGTGGCGCTGGCCCGTGCCCTGCTCAGGACCCCCCGAGTGCTGGTGCTGGACGAGCCCACGCGGGCACTCGACCCCCTGACCCGGCGCCAGGTGAGTCACAGCCCTGTCCCTTGTCCCCATGTCCTGTGGCCCATCCCCCGGGTACCCTGGGTCCCCATGTTCCCTGGGTCCCCTTGGTCACTGTCCCTCATGTCCCCTGGGTCATCACATCCCCTGGGTCCCTGCCCCCAAGTCCCCCATGTCCCCTATGTCCCCTGGGTCCCAAATCAGGGCATCCTATGGGTCCCCATGTTCCCACATCCCCTGGATTCCCACATCCCCCATGTCCTCTTGGTCCCTGGGTCCCCACATACCCCCTTTTCCCTTCCATGTCCCCACATCCCCTGGGTCTCTGCTACCCGTGACCCCAGTCTCAGTGTCCCCTGGATCTCTGTGTCCCCTGGTCCCAATGTCCCTACTCCCTGGGTCCCTACTTGTGTCCTCCATGTCCACCCAGCCCAGGGTCTCCCCCATGTCCCCTGACCCCTCCGTGTCCCCGCAGGTGGAGCAGGAGCTGCTGAAACCCCGTGGTCGCAGGGGCCCGGGGGGACCCGGGGCAGGGGAGGGGCCGGCAGTGCTGCTGGTGACAGGGCAAGTAGCCCTGGCCCGGCAGGCACCCCGGGTGGCCCTGCTGGAGGGGGGCAAGCTGAGGGAGCTGGAGACTCCCGAGGAGCTGGACACCCTCCCCTGGGAGACAGCAAGGGACAGTGGGGACGCCTGGAACTGGGAGAGAGACACTGGGGACGCTGGGGATAGGGAACACTGAGGTGAAGCAGGGACATGGATTAGGGATTGGGACAGCAGACACTGGGGTGGTGACACTGGGGATGGGGACAACAGGGACAAGGATGGGGACACTGGGGATATGGGGGGACAGGGAGGGAGACACTGCATATAGGTTGGAGGCACTGAGGTGGAGTAGGGACAGTGTGATTAGAGATAGGGACACTGGGGAGAGGGATGGGGCCACCAGGGACAGGGATGGTGACACTGAGGTGGGATGGGGACACAGCGAAAATCAAGGACCAGCTGGGGACACTGAGATGGGATGTGGACACTAAGGACGGGGATAGGGACAGCAGGAACAGGGATGGAGACACTAAGAGGTGACATGAGACCACCTGGAGCTGGGATGGGAACGGTGGGAACGCCAAGGACAGGGATGGGGACACTGGTGACAGAGATGGGACACTGGGGTGGGGCAGGGGACCCCGGGGCCAGCGCTGTGACAGTGACCGAGTGTGAAATCAATCTATAAATCAACAGATCAATAAATCAATGGATCAATCAATAAACGCGGCTGGAGTGGGGGCGGGGCCGGGACCCCCGTCCCTCCCCCACCATGGGACACCTTCTCCCCTTCCCCTCCCCCCCCAAGCTGGGCCCCCCCACCCGTTTCTCCTCCTCCATGAGCTCATCGTGTTGATGGAGAAAATTCCTTGGCGGGGACGGGGGGTCACGGGAAAGGAGGAAAAGAGGGGAAATCAGGAGGTGGGAAAAGGGAGGACACGAGGGTGACACGGGAGGACACGGGGAGGGACACGGAAGGACACGGGGGGGGGCTTCTCCAACGCTACCCCTGCTTCCCCCCGGATTTTGGGGATCCCAGGGCCCCCCCCCGCACCCTCCCCACTGTTGTTGTTGCTGTCGGGGTGGTGAATCACGGCCACACCCGGACTGGGAGCACTGGGAAGGGCTGTGCCGGGGCACTGGGAGCACTGGGGGGCCCTGTGCTGCGTTATCGGGAGCACTGGGATGGGCCGTACTGATGTTACTGGGAGTTGTGTGTCGGCCACATTACTGGTGTTACTGAGAGCACTGGGTTGGGCTGTGCCACATTACTGGTGTCACTGGGATGGGCCATACTGGTGTTACTGGGGGCCATGGGCCAGGCTGTGATGCATTACTGGTGTCACTGGGAGCACTGGGACAGATTATAGTGGAGTTACTGGGCGCACTGGAGGCTGTGGGGCAAGTGGCACTGGGGTTACTGCTGCTACTGGGAGCACTGGGAAGGACTGTGCTCTGTTACTGGTGTTACGGAGAGAATTGGGATGTGCTGTCCTGCACTACTGGGATGGCTGTGCTGGTGTCACTGGTATTCCCGGGAGCACTGGGATAGATTACACTGGCGTTTCCTGAGAGCTCTGGCTCAGCACGAGGCACGTTACTGGGGTTACTGGGAGCACTGGGAGGACACCCCCCCACAGCAACTGTTTGGTTTCCATGGTAACTCCCCAAACACGGGCGGGGGCGGCTCCCATGGGAGGGGGGGGTGTGGCCCAAGCCCCGCCCCCCCCCGGGCGACCCCGCCCGGCCCAGAGCGAGAACGCGGCGGGACCGGCCGGAGGTACTGGGGGCACTGGGGGCAACTGGGAAACGCTGGGAGAACTGCAAGGGACTGGGAGGGACTTGGGGGGACGGGAGGGAACTCGGGGAGACTGGGGGATACTGGAGGTAGTGGGGAGGGACTGGCAGCGAGTGGGGCGGACTGGGGGGCAGTGGGAGAACTGAAAGGAATTGAGGGGTCACTAGGGGGAACTGGAGGAACTGAAAGGTACTGGGAGAACTGATGGGAATTGTGGTGTCACTGGGGGATGCTGGGGGAACTGGGGAGGGCTGAGGAGGAATGGGGATCTGTGGTGCACTGGGGAGAACTGGGGGACACTGGGAGGGGACTGGGGTTCCTGGGAGCTTTGAGAGGCACTGAGAGACAGCGGGAGTTACTGGAGGGGACTGGGAGAAACTGGGGATTGTGGAGGACTGGAGAGGATTGTGGGGGGACTGGGGGTCCTGGGAGGGATTACTGGAGTGAATGGAGTAACTGGGCTTGCTGGGGTAGCTGGTATTACTGGAAAGGGTTATTTGGGCTACTGATGTTAGTGGGATGTATAACTGGGGTTACTGGGATTGCATCTATGTTCCAAAGGACTGGTGTTACTGGGAGGGGTTGCTGGGGCTACTGGAGAGTATTACTGGTCTTACTGGACGTGTTACTAGTGTTACTCGGAAGTGTTACTGGTATTAGTGGAATGTGTAACTGGGGTTACTGTAGGTACTGGGAGGTGTTACTGGAGAAACTAGAAGGCATTACAGATGCTGCTGGAAGGGGTTACTGGTGTTACTGGGGTTGTAACTGGTGCTGGAAAGGACAGGGGCTACTGGGATGTGTTCCTGGGGTTTCTAGAGTTGCTGGAGCTACTGCTGTTAATGGGATGTGTTACTGGTGTGACTGGGATGGTTCTTGGCAATAGCTGGAGGTGGTCTTGTGACTGGGGGTTACTGGTGTTACTGGTGTACCTGGAGACTGGGATTGCTGGGGGGTTGCTGGGAGCTCACTAAGAAGTCACTGGGGGTTTATTTGGGATTACTGGGAAGTTATGGGGGCATCACTGGGGATTACTGGAAGTTTACCGGGGGCTCACTGGTGGGCTTACTGGGAGGCACTGTGAGTTGAGGTGTCCGTGTGTCTCTGTGTGTCCCTGGATGTGTCCAGGGGTGTCCCTGTGTCCCCTGTGTGTCCTCCCACAGATATCCCTGTGTTCCCCATGTCCCAACAGCTGTCCCTGTGTCCCTTGGTGTCCCCAGGGGTGTCCCCCACCACGATGTCCATGTCCCTTTCTGACTGTACCTGGGTGTCCCATGTGTGTCCCCCAGTGTCCCCACCTCCTGTGTCCCCCTGCCGTGTCCCCTCATGTACTCCCATGGTTGTCCCTGGGGTGTCCCCACATCCCCCCATGGGTCCTCCCCGGGTGTCCCCTCATGTCCCCTTGTTTTCCTTCCAGTGTCCCCACCACCCATGTACTCTGTGTCTTCTCAAGTGTCCCTCCAGTGTCCCCATGGATGTCCCTGTCCCCCTGGGTGTTCCCCCTTGCCCCCCCAGTGTCCCTATGTTCCCCCATGTCCCCTGTGTGTCCCCATGTCCTCTCGTGGATGCCCCTCAGTTCCCCCCCGTTGTCTCCCCGGTGTCCCATATCCTGTGTCCCCCCACAGTGTCCCCAGAGTGTCGCCATGTCCCCCTGTGTCTCCCCAGGACAATGCCGGTGACCCTGGAGCTGCGGCTTCTGCTTCTGGCACTGGCGCTGCGGGGTGGGGCGGGCACCCCCCCGGTGTCGCCGCCACTGTCCCCCCCAGTGTCCCCCTCTGAGCCCCCCCCCGAGTCGTGTGCGGCAGCGCTGGCGGCTGTGCTGGCGCGGCTGCGGGAGCTTGAGGGGCATGTGCGGGCACTGAGGGGACACTGCGGGGACACGGGGGGGCCCCAGGCCGGGACAGGTAATGGGGGACATTTGGGGGGAGGACATGGTGGGGCCTTCATGCTGGGACAGGTAACGGGGGACAAGAGAGGGGGACATGGGGGGACGTGGTGTGGCCCCAGGCTGGGACAGTTAACCAGGGGATGAGGGGAACATGGGGGTGACACAGAGGGACCTGAGACTGGGACAGGTAATGAGGGTGGGGGAGAGACACGAGGGGACAAGGAGGACACAGAGGGTCACAGATTTCATTGGGGGTTTACGGGGGGGGTCACTGAGGGGGGTCCTTGGGATGGGACATTGGGGCTCATTGGGGCCATTTGGGATGTTGCAGGTCACTGGGGGGAGTCACTGAGGGATCATTGGAGGGACATGGGGGAAACATTGAGGTTATTGGGGAGTCATGGGGGTAATTTGGAGGTCACAAGGGTTCATTGGGGGTCACAGGGGTCATTGGGAGGGTCGGGGGGGGCACTGGGGCTCACAAGGGTTCATTAGGGAGTCATTGGGGGGTCTTTGGGAGTCACGGGAGCATTGGAGGGTTGTGGGGGGCCATTGGGTGGGTCACGGGGAGTCATTGGGGGAGTCACAAGGGGTCGTTGGGGTGTCGTGGGGGGGGTCCTTGGGGTGGTCACGGGCAGTCGCTGACGGGGGAGTCATGACTTCGTGTCCCCCCAGGCCGGTCGGTGCAGCTCTGCGCTCCCCCCGCCGGGGGTGGGGGGAGCTGCGCTTGCCCCCACCCCGAGGCCGAGGCCCCCCCTCCACACCCCCCCCCGGCCCCGCCGTGCCCGCGGGGCTGCAGCGACCAGGGCAGGTGCGAGCGGGGCCGGTGCCGCTGCTTCCCCGGCTTCAGCGGCCCCGACTGCTCCACGCCAGCCTGTGCCCCCGGCTGGGGGGGCACCCACTGTGACATCGGTGGGTCCCCAGTGCCTCCCCAGAGGCTCCCAGTGTTCCCCACCCCTGTGTCTCCCCAGTGCCACCCCAGTGCTCCCCGAGCTCCCCAGTGCCACCCCTCCAGTGCTCCTTGAGCCCTCCAGAGCCCTCCCAGTGGTCCCAGAGCCTTCCAGAGCACACCCCTGCCAGTGCGTCCAGTGCTCCCAAAGCTCTCCAGTGTCCCCCCGTGCTTCCAGAACTCTCCATGGCTCCCAGAGCCCCCCTCCAGTGCTCTCAGAGCTCCCCAGTGCCCCCCCCACCCAGTGCTTCTAGTGCTCCCAGAGGCCCCCAGCGCCCCCCAGTTCCCCCACTGCAGCACTGCCGCCTGTGCCTCCAGATGGGTCCCCAGTGCTCCCTAGTGCCTCTCAATGTCCTCCCAGTGCTCCCATCCCAGTACTCCCAGTGCCCCCTTACTTCTCTGCCCGTCCATGGGGGATTCTCATGCTACCTCACTGTGTCCCCAAGGGTCCCCCCACACCCCTCCCAGTGCCCCTCAGCTGCCTCCCAGTGCCCCATCCCTGGCTGTCCCCATCCTGTGCTGTCCCCAAGATGTCCCAGGGTGTCCCTGTGTTGTCCCCATCCCATGGGTGTCCCCTGGTGTCCCCATGATGTCCCCATGCTGTCCCTGCAGAGGTGCCTGCAGTGACACCCAGGTTGGCCACCCGCACCTCGACATCACTGCGTGTCACCTGGCCCAGGCCCTCCCCACCTCCAGATGGATACCGGGTGACACTTGTCCCCTTGGTGAGGGGGGACACAGATGGGGACATGGGGTGGGGAGTGGGGACAGGGACACAGCAGGGACGAGACCCCCATGCCACCTGTATGGTTGCAGTGGGCTGGCCCAAATATGTCCTCAGTGTGTCCCCATGGTGTCCCTCTTGTCCCCTCACACTGTCCCCATCCCCAGGATGACCCCATGGCCATGACGACACATGAGCTGCCCGGCTCCGCCGTTGCCTTCTCGGTGACAGGGCTGTCCCCAGGCCGCCCCTTCGAGCTGTTGGTCCAGGCCCGGCAGGGGCCACATCTGGGGGCAGCAGGGGTCCTGCGTCTGCGCACAGGTGGGGACACCTGGGACACAGCAGGGACACTGGGGGGACAGGGATGGAGGTGTGGACAGAGGGGTGGGAATGGAGGTGGCATGGGGACAAGGATGGGGAGAGCCCAGGTTCCTGTGCTTGTGGTCAGGTGGGGGCACCTGGAACAACTGCAACATCGAGGGGACAAGGGTGGGGAGGACAGAGATGGGGTTGGGGACACTGTGGGGACAGGGATGGGACTGGGGATGGAGGGACAGAAATGGGGACAAAATGGCACAGGGATGGAGACAGGGATAGCACAGAGATGGGGACAGGGGTGGCATCAGCAAAGGGATGACCTTGGTCCCTTTTGCTCCACAGCGCTTGTCCCATCTGTGCCTCACCCTGAGGGGTCCCCAGGGTCCCCTCAGGGCTCTCTGGGGTCCCCAGCAGTGGCACCATCAGCCCGAGAGTCCCCAGGATCACTGGAGTCCCTGGGGTCACCAGCATCACCTGTGTCACCAGAGGTGTCCTTGGGGTCACATGGGTCTCTGGGGTCACCAGCATCCCCCAGGATTCCAGAATCCCCCACAGGTCGAGGGTCCCTGGGATCCCCAGCATTCTCAAGGTCACCAGTGTCACCAGAATCCCCGGAGTCACCAGAAGCCCCAGAATCCCCAGGGTCACCAAATATCCCAGTGTCACCAGTGCCCCCAGAATCCCCGCAGTTCCCAGAATCACCAATGACCCCAGTGTTCCCAAGGTCACCTCCATCCCCACAGTCCCCAGGGTCTCCAATGCCCCCAAAGTCCCCATTGCCCCCAGAGCTCCCAGAATCCACGGAATCCCCAATGTCCCCAGAATCCCCATGGTCCCAGCTGTCCCCATGGTCCCCAGTGTCCCCGGACATCCCCTCCCTGCAGGACCTGGTGGCCCGGCTGTCCCCATACAGTGGGCCCCTGCTCCAGCGCCTTGAGAGTCACCTCCGGGCTACCAACTTCCCACTCCGGGGCAACCAGACGGTGTCAGTGGTGGCCCGTGCCATCCTGGCCTATGTCCTGCGCCGGCAGCAAGCCCTGGGGAGGGGACAGGGACTCCCCTCTGAATCTGGAGGGGACAGAACCCTCCTGGAGACCAAAGGTGGGTGACACAGCATAAACAGGATGGGGGGACACTGGGGAGGGATGACCTGGGGAAAAGGGGATGGGGAGAAGGGACACCTCAGGGATGAGGGGGACAGGGATGGGGTGGGGAGAAAGGAACATCCCAGTGAGGGGTCAAGGGGATGCCAGGAGAGATGTCCAGGGGAAGGGGGAAAGAAGGGGGATGAGGGAAGGGAGGGCAGTAAGGGATGAAGGGGATAGAGGGAGGGGACATCTGAGGGAGTGGCACAGGAGGGAAGGGACATCGTGAAAATTAAGAGGATGAGGGAGAAAAGGGGAAGGGACATCCCGGGAAGGGAGATGAAGGAGATGAGGCAGAAGAGATGTCACATAATGCCTGCTCTGGGGATAGGGGAGGGTGTGAACCAGGACCTGGCACAGCAGGAAGGGGACATGGATGGGATGAAGCTGATGGAGCCATGGAGGGGCATGGACAAAACAGGTACTGAGGGGGATGGATGGATGGAGAGACTGGTGAATGGAAACATGAAAGGAAGAGGGGATAGATGGAGGGATAAGGAGGAGAAAGATGATGGGAGAGGTGGATGATCAATGGATGGAAATGTGGATGGGTACACAAATGGCCATGCCTACACTGTCGTCACTGCATTGCAGTCACAGCCAAGCCAGAGGAGCCGCCCCCATTCCAGCCAGTCCTGGGTGACTTCAGTGTCACCAGTGTCACCCCCAGCTCCGTGGGGCTGCAGTGGAGTGTCCCCAAGGGCTCCTTCGACTCCTTCACGCTGCAGTACCGGGATGCCCAGGGCCAGCCCCAGGCCCTGCCCATCGATGGTGGGTCCCGCTCAGTGACAGTGCCAGGGCTGTCCCCATCCCGCCGGTACCGCTTCCACCTCTATGGGCTGTGGGGCAAGAAAAGGATTGACCACGTCTCCATTGACATTGTCACAGGTGAGGGGAAAGGTCAGAGGGAGGAAGGGCTGGAGAAATGGATGTAGAGACAGAGGAATGGAGAAATAGGCACAGAGATGGACGATGGATAGATGGATGGGTGGATGGTGGGATGGACATTTGGATAGACACATGGATGGCCATGCCCATCAGCATCCCCTCTGTCACAGCTACAGAAGACACAGAGGAGCCACCCCTGCCCTCAGAGGAGCCACAACCTGAGGACCCTCAGACTGAGCCTCCCCCATCTGAGGCCCCTCCAGCAAGGGCAGTGCTGGGGGAGCTGAGGGTCTCCAGTGTCACCCCCACCTCCGTGGGGCTTCAGTGGAGCGTCCCTGAGGGCCCCTTTGACTCCTTCACGCTGCAGTACCGGGATGCCCAGGGCCAGCCCCAGGCTCTGCCCATCGATAGTGGTTCCCACTCAGTGACAGTGCCAGGGTTGTCCCCGTCCCGCCGGTACCGCTTCCACCTCTATGGGCTGTGGGGCAAGAAAAGGATTGACCACGTCTCTGTTGATGTTGTCACAGGTGAGGGGAATCGTCAGAGAAAGGGGTGAAGAAATGAATGTAGAGATGGAGGAATGGAGAGAGAGTCACAGACATGGATGATGGGTGGAGGATTGGATGGATTCATGAATAGAAGGGTTGACAGAACGGGTTGTGAGTAGGTTATTGCTCTGATGGATGAAAGAAGGTGGACAGATGGATGAGTGGCTGGACGGATGTGGAAAGCCAGGATGGATGGAGGGTTTCTGGTGGCTCTCTACATGTTCTTATGCATGGAAAATTGTCCATGGGAAGTAGGGGAAGGGAGGGTTGGAAGACTGGAAAGATGTGGGGAGAAAGATCTGGAGAGATGGATGGGAGAATGGGTGGAGACTTGGTTTGGTTGTTCAGTGGGTGATGGGATGGACAACTCAATAGACACATGCATGGCCATGCCAATCAACATCCCTTCTGTTGCAGTTACAGAAGAGCCAGAGGAGCAACCTGTGCTCTCAGAGGAGCCACAACCTGAGGACCCTCAGACTGAGCCTCCCCCATCTCAGGCCCCCCTGGCACGGGCAGTGCTGGAAGACCTGAGGGTGTCCAGCATCACCCCCACCTCTGTGGGGCTGCAGTGGAGCGTCCCTGAGGGCTCCTTTGACTCCTTCACGCTGCAGTACCGGGATGCCCAGGGCCAGCCCCAGGCCCTGCCCATCGATGGCGGGTCCCGCTCGGTGACAGTGCCAGGGCTGTCCCCATCCCGCCGGTACCGCTTCCACCTCTATGGGCTGCGGGGCAAGAAAAGGATTGACCACGTTTCCACCGAGGCCACCACGGGTGAGGGGAAAAGTCAGATCAAGGGCTGAAGAAACGGATGTGGTGTGCAGGAATTGAAAGATAGTCTCAGTGATGGATGAATGGATGAATGATGAATGATGGATAGTTGGATGGATGCTGGGATGGACATTTGGATAGACACATGGATGGCCATACCCATCATCATCCCCTTTGTCACAGCCGCAGAAGAGCCAGAGGAGCCACCCCCACCATCAGAGGAGCCACAACCTGAGGACTCTCAGACTGAGCCTCCCCCATCTGGGGCCCCTCCAGCAAGGGCAGTGCTGGGGGAGCTGAGGGTCTCCAGTGTCACCCCCAGCTCTGTGGGGCTGCAGTGGA
>JAWWTY010000064.1:6978728-7035966 GCA_035222235.1 Margarornis squamiger | reverse complement strand
CCCCGCAGCATTGCCGGGCGTGGAGAGCGGGGATCCCATCGCGGGGATGGAGGCGGGATGCGGGGATGGAGGCGGGATGCGGGGATGCAGGCGGGATGCGGGGACGGAGGCGGGATGCGGGGATGCAGGCGGGATGCGGGGATGCAGGCGGGATGCGGGGATGCAGGCAGGATGCGGGGATGGAGGCGGGATGCGGGGATGCAGGCGGGATGCGGGGAGGCAGGCGGGATGCGGGGACGGAGGCGGGATGCGGGGATGGAGGCGGGATGCGGGGACGGAGGCGGGATGCGGGATTGCAGGCGGGATGCGGGGACGGAGGCGGGATGCGGGGTCCGTGCGCCAGCCGGCAAACCCGGCACGGAGCGGCCCCGCAAACACTCGTGCTGTGGCTCTTCCCCCTGCCAAGAGCTCACACCGCCCGCACGGGAGCTCTGCGCCTCCTTAACCCTCCTCTGCCCGCGGGGATGGAAGAGGAGCTCCCCTCCCTTAAGGCATCATCCCCCTGCGCTGCCCAATCCATCCCCTCGGGGCTGGAGAAACACCCCTGCCACACCAGCTGGGGATTTGCAATGTGGTCCCAAAGGGATTTAAAAGCGATGGCAAGAGGCTGCCAGACCAACAAAAACACACAAAAAACCATCCCCACCCAGAGCTGCAGGTGTGGAAGGTCCAAGCAAACCCCATCATCTGCAGAACAAGGGGGTGCCTAGACTGGCTGAATCCCACATTGCTGCCAAACACAGCACTGGAGGTGGAAAGGTGGCTTGAGTCTCACAGTGGAGGGGTCTGACTCTTTATATTTCCTCCATTTACTCCCATCTACCCCAGTCTCATGCTGGGACAGAGGCTGGGACCAAGGACAGATCCAATTTGCTGTTGTTGCCCCAAGAAAACAGTGCCAATGGTTAACAAGGGGGGATTTTCCTTTTTCCTTAGCAGGGAACACTTTAAAAATGAAGAAATTCCATCAGTCCTTTCTTCAGCCTTCAAGGATCATATACCCCAAGGTAGATGATATATATAGTATACTCCATACACTTCCAGGATTTAGAGAGGGTCAGAGGTTTTGAGAATCTGTTCCCACCATCTCCAGCAAGAACACAGTTCTTTGGGGGTTTAAATACTTATTTATTCCCAGAATCAGAGGGGTCAGGGCAAAAGTGACATCCAGAAGGCGGACACTGAACTGGAGTAGGGTACTGGGTAATCAGGTTTGTTCCAGCATTAAACCACTTGGAGCAGAACATGCCACTCCTCTCTGCCAACACAGGCTCAGAGCTTTGATGTGATCCTCTCCCCCTCGTCATGATAACTTGGCTTTTGTAGATTCTCTTAATTCAAGGACCACAGGCCACATATTCCTTCCTTAAAAGGGGTTTGGACACCAAGTTCTCATCAACTGGAGTCCAGTCCAAACCCATTTTGTAGCCTGAGACTCAGGTGTCTGGAGCTACTTTTAACCACAGTTCAGTCCATCACCTGAGGGTTCCAGCCCTGACAGAAACACCAGAGCTCATCCTGTGGCTGACAGTTCCCAGGGAACAGACTGACTTGTACAATGCCTGCCAGAGAAAGCTGGGGGACTGGTTTTTAGCAGGCTGACACTGCCCACACTAATCAGAGGAAGACAAAATTAAAATAAAAAAGAAGCTCATTTCCTCAAAGACACTCAGAATGAAAGGAATAAGGTCAGAAAAATGAAAGGGTTCTTTGAGCACATGGCGTGGACAGAAAACCTTCACAAAACAAACCCCAGCCACCTCCAACATCCTTCCCCTCCCAAGACACTCTAACTCAGGGCTTCCTCTGCACTCTTTGCTCTCAAAGCAAACTCAGCCCTCCCACCAGAGTTCCAAGGCAGGCATTGGCAAACTCCACTGTTTGCTCCTTAATCCCTGCGAGGGCACCTGACCATGTGTGACCACGTTCTGCAAGGATGAAACCACACTGGGGCCAAAGAGCAAGAAGTCCTCTAGAAAACAACTTTACCCAGCCCAGAGGAGCATTGCAGCAGCCAGCCAAAGCTGCAGGACTGCACAGAGGGGACAACTTCTGCCAAGAGGCACCACTGTTGTCATTACCACAGGGTTGTAGCAGCATTTACACGCAAGGCAGCAGCTAAAAAGCAACCAGACTCATCCCAACAACTTCAATGAGCTGCTTTTCTCGATGTGTTCAGCAAGAAAATTTGCTCAATGAACCTTTATTCCTGTGAATTTGTCTTCCCTGGGAAGAACAGCCAGCATTTAAGCCCATCACAGCCTAAAGGAGTAGTAGTACACATAATAAAAGTACTAATAGCACACATAATAGAAGTATTAATAGTGCACATAATAAAGACCCATACCCTGATCTTTTATTGAGGAAAACTGTTAATTTTGCCTACACTCCTTATTTCACACAAGCAAGCACAAAACAGAGCCACAGCTCTAACTGGGGGTGCAAAGCCCTTTGCACTCTGTTCTGTGGGCTCACAGCATGGGCAAAATGAGCACTGCTCTGTCTGCAAGAGACCATAGCCAGACACACTGCAAACTTCACATTGTAATCAGAGTCTTGGGTTGGTGTACCCAGACCTGAAGGAAAAATTCCGTGCTCAGAAGCCCAAATTTATCATGGACACAGCCGTTGTGCAAACACAACCTGTTTGTTATGTTAAGGTTGTCTTTGCCTCTCTTGTTTGAGTGCTGCTCTATAAAAAGCAAAGCTGACCCCCTCCAGCAGCCTAGTCCTTCATGCATCACCTGATAGTTCAGAAAAACATCCCTGAAGAGAGCTGTCAATGCAGAGCTTAAAATATTCTGAAGATGATAGAGTTACGTGGGGATTTCCACAGGAGCAGAGAGGGTGACTTTTAAAGGCAGAAACCCCACAGTCACAGCACCAAACCCCACATTTGCTGTGCTCACAGTCATTATGCAACTGGATGGACGTCAGGTTTTCACCTGCCCATTTTCAAATCTGAATCTCTTCCCCTGGGAAGCAGGAAAATCTGTGCCCCTACAGCCAGCTCTCCCCTTTTCTCTCCCACAGGCTCTAATCTCCCTTCTGCAAGCAAGGAGTCAGCACAAAGCTAAGCCAGTGTCTCCAAGGGAGGAATTTGACCTCAAAGACTTATGTGGATGTTGATAAGCTGCAAAAGAAAAACAGTTCTACAAACAAGGGAAAAAAAACCCCAAACACTTAATCTAGCCCACCTAGACAAGGGATTAAGTCTGACTGCACAACAGTTTCCTACTTATTCCCTCCAAATATCAACTTTTCTGCTAAGTCTCAATTCCAAAGGAGTATTTAATTTTTTGTCCAAAATTTGTTTTCTGACAAAGAAAAAAAAAAAGATCACTTAAATGCTGCCTTATTCCTACACCAACACAGTGTTTTTTATTCCCTGAGCAGACACAGAGAGCCTTCCCTGCCTTCAAAATGTTACAGGAGGACCAAAACACCACCTGCACTAGAGACCTCTTTCAGTTGTCCCTCTGCTTGGCTTTCCAGGCATCATTAGTTCAGGGCCACATGTTCTTCTGGGTCCTGAACCAAGTAGAGAAAGCAGCTGGAAGCTCAGCACTGCCAGTACAACCCCTAAATCATTCACGGCTCCAGTTGGCTCCATCCAGTCGGCAACTGTGATTAGCCTTTACTTTTTCAGCTGCCAATTAAGAGAGAAAAGCCAAGAAAGATCCCTCGTTCTTCATTTGCAAGCCCTTAGGGGAGACCTGGAGGAAAGTGAGATTTGGCCCTTTCATTCCAACTGAAAATAGAGCAGTGGAATTTATTTCCCCTCCCACCACTCATAAATCTGAATGAAGGAACTGGAGCAGGGAGAAAGGAAAGCAACTACTTAGAGACAGGAAATTCAAGAAGAAATTGAGCAGCTTCTGGTGTCGCATCAGGTAGTCGGAACATGGGACCCAAGTGACTTCATGTGATTTAAGAGGCCACTAGACATCTCCTCAGTCCCCTGGGGCATTGGGCAGGATTGTTCCCCACTGGAGATGGATAAAATATGTAATTCAGTGTTCAGGAGAGTCTGGTCATGTCATTTCACATTAAAGATGGATTTACCTTCTCCCTTAGGAATCAGCAGTGCACTCAGGTACTGCTCTTAGAAAATGCTTCCACAAGAAGTTTATTGTTTGCAGCCCATATTATAGAAGTCTGAACTACTCAAACACCTGTGCCAGAAAAAGAAATATATTGGTCAGCTGATCACAAAGTTAATTTACAATCTGTCGTCTAATAATTACAATACAAACATAAAAGAAGTTGCTCAGGAAATGGATTCTTTCTTTGAGACACTGGGCTTCTATTAAAAAAGCAGGTCCTGGCTTCTGTTAAAAAAGCAGGTCCTAGGCTCGGTTCCAATTTCCTTCTGTATTTTTTTGCCATACAACCAAATTTAGTTTCAAATAAAGGCATCAAGTAGATCAGAAGATAAAAGCCATCTCAGTCCCTGTGAGTGCTGAAGCAGAGCAATTGAAGCACATGTAGACAGTGGAGAGGCTGAACATACAAATATTGTTACTGTCTGAGTGATTTTAATAAGAATTCTTGGTTAAGATGCCCTTTTTTAACAGAAAAAAACGAAACATTCCTCAATTACAGAGGTCAGGACAGATTTGAAGAACACTTTTGACAGTTATGTCTTGTCTCCAATCCAATACCATGGTCAGAAATACACAACTGTAGGTGCTGAATTTCTTCAGTAAACCATTGCATTTTACTCTTCACTCAGATTTTCTTCAGACTAGCCATTAAAAAAAGAAGAAACACAGATGAGTAATTGGATGCAAAAAAGGTACAGCCTGAAAAGCCCTGGTGCTCTGACAACAGGGCTGGGCAAAACAGACTTGGCAGCAAAGAATGTGATAGCTTTGAGCTTTCTTTTCTCAGGAAATAAACCTATTATCTAAGCCTTGCCTGGTGTAAAATTATTCTATCTGTATTTGGCAGACTTTTGAGCTCAACTACACATCAGTGAAACTCCTCGAGTACCAGTTCCCCTTGCAATCAGTAACACTTCAACAAGGAGAATAAACAAAGATATGAAGGCAATCGAGCCCTTGACAGGCTGTCTGACAAGACCCTTTTGGAAACGATAAGATGGCTCCATTACCCACCTCCAACCTCTGCTACCACTCCTGAGCCCTGAAAAATCCCATTTTCAATTGGATTGCAGGGGTTCACAGGTTCAGGTATGGCTACAAGGAGTCTCAGCTCACTGGGGTTCTCAGACCAAACCCCTTTCATCAACATCCCTCTGAAAAGGTTTTTCTCTTTGCATTAACACTTAGATTTTGAAGTGAAATACCTCGTACGCTGTTGAGGAACCTTTTCACTCTCTCCTATTTCCTGAGAAACTGGGCTATGCTACACTTGAAGATGCAGCACATTGTATAATCTGGCCAGAGCCTTCCAACACCTACAGCAATAAAGAAACCTTCAACTAACACACCTCAGTTAAAAAAAGCCCCATCTCCCAGAAGGTTAAGCTGTCTGGATGTATCCAAGGGGATGACAAAAGCCTGTTCTCTAACAATTCCACTTTGAAACACACAGCAGAATTTGGCAGGTTTAGAACTGCAGCTCCAACCCTTCAGCTTGGAACTTTGCTTTTTGTAAGAAGTGAGATTTGCACCAAGTTCTGCACAAACAAAGGCCTTTGTGCAAGTTCAGATTTCAGATTTAAACTCAGTGCACAGGCTCGGAGCAAAAAGTTTATTCTACTTATAGAAGCTCATTGGGGAGGGCAGATAAACACCAGCTTAGGGCAGAGTTAGGAGCTGGAATCCAAGTTGTTTGCCAGAATAATGGCCACAATTAGGGACTTTTGCTTTAAATTCCAGCAGCCAGACACAGAGGAGAGTCAGGACATCTCCTCTCTGCTCCTTCCCCTCCCATGCCTGTGGTCATTGCCATGGAAGCCAAGAAAAGCATAAAGTTGATAGATTAGAGACAGACAGGCAGCAGTAAACAATAAATACCAGAGATACACAAGTTCAGGAGGAAAACTGTGGCCCCAAGGCTTCTTTCAAGGACAGGGTCCTTAATAATAAATGGGAGATTAATACAGCTCTCCATCACCGGGGCAGGCACTGGGGGAAAAGGACAGGGCTGGAGCCTGGTTTATTAGAGCCATTTAGCATATTCACAATGTTTGCTCCACACCAAAGCACTCCACACCAAAGCACTCCACACAAACAAACGAATCCTCCAAATTTAGCTCTTCAATTTCCCCAGCTTCCACAAACAAAACAGTCATGAGGAAGAGCTTCACAGCAGCAAAGAGAACAAAGCGAGTGAAGAATCACCAGGATATCAAGGGCATCATTCCTGCTAAACAGTGAAACAGCTCCTCTCCAAAATAAGCTAATGAGGAGCTTCCAGTGTGAGAGCAGAAATTGCATGGAGCATATGGGGAGAGCATCTGCCTTCAGAGCTCCAAATTTCCTAGACTTTCTGCAATAAAAGTAACTGCAATAAACATTCCCCAAGCCTGACCTTGGGAGCACAGACTTGTCTCTGGTTTACACAGAGATCCCAAACCACCACGCTTAAAAACTCTTATTTCTTAAGCCCCAAGACACAGGCAACAAAGACTCTCAGGTGCCTGGAGCTTCTGCAACCACCTTAAAAACCGGGGGGGGGGGGGTTGTAGCTGTGCAAACCAAGGCAGTTTCTGAGCCCTACA
This sequence comes from Margarornis squamiger, assembly GCA_035222235.1. Lineage (NCBI taxonomy): Eukaryota > Metazoa > Chordata > Aves > Passeriformes > Furnariidae > Margarornis > Margarornis squamiger. The sequence continues at coordinate 7,029,275 of JAWWTY010000064.1, read as the reverse complement.
CAAAACTTCCATTTCACACAGTGAAGCTGAAAAATGCAGCAATAAAGTCACAGCTGCTCCCACCTCTTCAATCAAGTCACTGAAACTGCTGAAAAAATACTATAATCAACTCTTGTGGCTTCTGCCAGGGGGTTCTTGACTCGTGTCTACTCCAGATAGATGTTCAAAAATCTAACTTAAAATCTTTTTGAACCTTAGAATAGTTAGGGAGCAAAGGGCTCTTTGAATTTGCTAAATTTGGCATCTATTTTTCTTGCCCAAATTATAAACCAAGAACACCAAGTAAGGTCTTACAAGTGAGATTCTGACAGAAGCACCAGGAGATTGATCGCTCGAGCACCACAAACACTCGGGGATTTGCAGTGTTATAAGAACAGTTCATCACTTTCATCTCCCTCTACTATATTATTTCAGTGAAAAAACTTCTCAAACATGCAAATATGTACAGAGCAAGTGATGAAGGAAAAAAAAACCTTCAAGACTAATCTGTTCTTCCTTCCTGAAAACCTGTTGGAGTGCCACACTCCAAGTGCTTACCTTTATCTGTCCAGAAGCAACTCTGCAGCTGTGAAGCAAATCCAAGTTCCATGTTTGGGACTTTATGGGTGAAAGCTTAAAAACCTGATGGCTCTGCAGCCAGGTTTTTGGGTTCTCTGGCCCAGGATGTGGGAACCAAATGGTTGTTCGTGAGGGAAATGTTATAGTTTTGAAATATTTCATGGGATTTTTGTTTTGCCCCTTGCCAACGTGGTGCTTTGGGGGCTGGGAGCCAGAATGAGATGGTTTGTTGGAGCCCAGCTCTCAGTCCCTGCTCCCAGAGCCAGCTGATTGTCTAAAGGCTAAACCTTCTCCATTCTCCCCCCTTCCTCCCCTTTCCCCGAGGTGGGGAAAGGGGGAAGAATGGAGAAGGAAAGGAAAGGGAAAAGGGGTGAGTTACAAGGTAAGAGAGCAGGGGATGCAAGGGGCAAAGGGGACTCAGTTTGCCATCCTTTGAGTGGGAGAATCCAGGGGAGACAAGGGCAGGTTGGAGGGCAACTCACAGCACTCCACCAGATATGAAATCAGACCCAGGACAAGCTTTAGATTTCCATGTGGTTTAATAAGTTAACAGATCCAGCCATTACACAGCAATAGAATTCTTCAAGATTTACAAAGGTGCAAGAACTTCATTTATTCCTAAGCAGTTTTATTCTCCTCTCTTAAATAGCTACACAGTTCAAATTCTGTCCTCCCCAGACAACCTGGGGTTAAAATAATCCACCCAGAGAGAAGGTATGGAAGTACAAAAGAGCACACACAAGGAGGGGCACGAATTCAAATTCTGAGGGGGTGTTTGGTCCAGCACCTCCCAAGCAAGGAAAAGTGGTGTGGAGCAGTCATGCCTGTGGAAGGAGCTGTGATATCACAAGAACACCTTTGCCAGAAGTGTCACCACCACTGGGACTGTCACTCTGCCATGGGACTCACCGTGGCCTTGCAGTGGGGGCAGCTGGGCTGGAGAGAACAGTGCAAAAGACCAAACCCAACACAAATGGCAGGCTCCAGACATTGAAGCATCTCCCCAGCTCCCCAAAAATGGTCCCTCTGTAGGTTTAGCAACCAGTGAGCCAAGAGAAGGTGCTGAGGGGAGGAAACTGCACCACAGAAAACCAAAAAAACCCAAAAAAAACCAAACCCCCTAAGTTCTAGTAATGCTGTTCAGCCAAAATTGAAAAAAAAACAAAAAACCCCAACCCCCTAAGTTCTATTAATCCTGTTCAGCCCAAATTGAAACAGAAAACCAAAAAAACCCAAAAAAAACCCAAACCCCCTAAGTTCTAGTAATGCTGGTCAGTCAAAATTGAAACAGAAAACCAAAAAAACCCAAAAAAAAACCAAACCCCCTAAGTTCTAGTAATGCTGGTCAGCCAAAATTGAAACAAAAAACCAAAAAAACCCAAAAAAACCCCAAAACCCCTAAGTTCTAGTAATGTTGTTCAGCCAAAATTGAAACAGAAAACCAAAAAAACAAAAAAAAACCCAAAACCCCTAAGTTCTAGTAATGCTGTTCAGCCAAAATTGAAACAAACAAACAAACCCCAAGCAAAGCAAACCAACCAAACAAAAACCCCCAAAACAAACATAAAACAAAAAGAAAGAACCAACAAACAAACAAAACCCAAGCCCAAATGGCAACGTTGGCTCCATTCAGGGCAGGGAATGAATGGGGGATTTGGGGGGATTTTTAGGGTATTTTGGGGAATTTGTAGGCTATTTTAATGTATTTTTAGGGTATTTTAGTGTATTTTTAGGGTATTTCAGCGTATTTTAATGTATTCTTAGGGTATTTCAGGGTACTTTAATGTATTTTCAGGGTATTTTAATGCATTTGTAGGGTATTTTAGGGTATTTTAATGTATTTTTAGGGTATTTTAATGTATTTTTAGGGTAATTTATTGTATTTTTAGGGAATTTTAATGTATTTTTAGGGTATTTTAATGTATTTTTAGGGTATTTCAATGTATTTTTAGGGTATTTCAATGTATTTTTAGGGTATTTCAATGTATTTTTAGGGTATTTTAGGGTAGTTGTAGGGTATGTTATGGTATTTTTAGGGTATTTTGGGGTATTTTTAGGGTATTTTAATGGTATTTCAATGTATTTTTAGGGTATTTTAATGTATTTTTAGGGTATTTGGGGGTATTTTTTAGGGTATTTGGGGGTATTTTTAGGGTATTTTAATGTATTTTTAGGGTATTTTAGTTTTGCAGTGGACCTCAGAAGATAGAGAAAACTTCACTATATGTTTTAAAGTCTCATAAGTTTATTTCCATGTAAAATTAGATTTGTCTGTTCTGCCACTCTATTGTTTGTATACAATGAGCTGACACCACCCAAATTAGTATGCAAGGAGTGGTCGGACTGGTTTGGTGACTAACCCTTCCCCTGTCCCCTGTCCCTGGATTGTAATGCTTTCCCTACACCCTGTCCCTCAAGGTCCAGGATGCGACCTCACTTCCCCTGGGAACCCTATAAATACCCATGACCCTGGGAATAAATCCTCTTTGCTGCCTGCCTCCCCTGTGTGTGGTTTTCCCTGCAACATCTCAGGGACCCTGGTGACCACGTGCCAGGAGGGGGGTGAGGGGAGGAGCATCCAACCAGACTGCTGGAATTGGTGCCCCGTGCGAGGACTTCTCCCACCTTTTCCGTGAAAAGGAGGTGACTTCACTCAGCAGAGATTCAGGCGCAAGATACGTTTGGAGATCTTGCGTTCAGCGGCAGCCCCGAAGACTCGGCGGTTCCGTGGATTTACAGCCCAGCCTCAGTTTCATCCATTCGTGGAGCGGCTGTAGTTTCTACGTCAGCCTTACCTCGCAGGCAGTGGTAAGGTAGCAGCTTCCATATATCCCTTAAAACCCCGTAAATCAGCTGAAAATGGGAACTCTCCTCGCCAGGGAGGAAAGAGCAAACTCCCAAGAACAGAAAGACAGTTGGGGAGTTTTCAATAACTCCGCAGCAAAGGGAGGTGCTTTTCCACGAGGCCAGAAGAGGCACCCCCCTTTCTCTACCCCGAGAGCCCAGCTCCCTGCGTGCCCACGGCTCCTCCGTGCCCCGACACACCGGAGCCAGCACAGCTGGGAACACCCCCAGGAGTTTCATGGACCCTGTCCTGCATCCCGGCAGCGCCTCCTCCATCCCTGCAGCCGCGCCCGCCACCAGCACCGCAGATCGAAATCGCTGCCGTGGGGACCACGTGGCTCATGGTGGCGGCACACCACGGGGCAGAAGCGGGGGGAGGGAGGGGGTGACGTCATCCCCCGGTGCCGGCACCGTGCCAGGACACGGGGGGCTCCTCCCCACCACGGAAGGAGGGTTTGTACCCCGGGAAACCCCCGTTTTTCATCCCCCTGCGCCACGGGCTTGTGGGGGGGGGGAATCCAAACCCTCCCATTCGCAGAAGCCACGGCACCAACGGGCATGCCCGGAGAGCCGGCAACCCCCGAACCGGGGAGGGGGGGGACACACCAACGATGACGCAGCTGGCCCCGCCCCCACCTGGGACACTGACTGCAACATGATACCCTCGGGCTCGGGTGGCTCCCTGCTGGGAGAAGCAGCAGGGGGGGCAGGGGGGTTTCCCCTTAATTATTCCACCGAGCCGAGCAGCCCCTGCGGGTTGGGGCGCCTCCAATATCGCTACATGTAACCAGCTTACAGGAACACACCCAGCCTGGTGTCTTAGTTCGAGGGAGGAACTAAGATACAAATGTTGGCCAAGAAATAATCCCTCTCCTTAGATTTAGAGAACAGAACTTTAATTAGGAAAAAAATATATAAATATATGAAAGGATAACAGTTCTTAACCACAATACACACATATATATATATATATATCTGTCTATATATAGCTATATCCAGAATGAACCAAACAACAACAGTTTGTAATAAACCCTTCCACCCCCCAAACAGCAAAACAAAAACAGTTAAATGTCTTTGGCTCAGCCCCAGAAAGGGAGAAGTTGCAATTATATCCACAGACAGCAGGTGGCGCTGTCGCACCTCACTGCTGGCAGCTCTCGCTCTGCCTCTCTCAGGGGTTGCAGTTATACTTACGGACAGCAGGGGGCGATGTCGGGCCCAGCCAGCCGGCCTGTCTCGGGAATGGCGGCAGCAGCTGCAGTCAAAGTCCCGTGAGATCGGTGGCAAAGGAAAACAAACAGCAGCAACGCAGCCTCTGCAGTGGAGAAGGCAGGCAAGCCGTCTCCTTCACAGAAGCCCTTTGCAGTGTCTCGAGGCAACTGGCAAGACCAGAGAGCAGGGGACACAGTTCCAGTCCCCCAGCGATGTCAGACCTGGGGTGTGTGTGTCTGCTCCCTCTCCCCCATGCTGAGCCAGTGGGGCCCTGACCTGCGCAGAAAAACCCATGCCCGCCGACCCCTTCCCCCAGGCTCCAGGGAGAGCTCCGAACAAACCACTCTGGCTATAGCTATTAACGACCAAACATGCATATTTGTGGCATCCTTTGTTAAAACCTGTTTAATCTGTTTGCAGTCCCAAGGCGTTGGCTCCAAGCTGTGGGAAGGAATTCTGAGTTTAAAACTATAACACCTGGCAACGACCAGCCCTGAACCCGGAGAGCCCACAGACCTCGAAAGAGCAGCGAAAAAACCAGAACAACAAACTTATAACAACTTCTTATTATTAAACTTGTATTTTTAGGGTATTTGGGGGTATTTTTAGGTGCAAATATTGAGCCTACCCTGAGACAACCATCTGCCAGCTGCAGATTATTCAAGCGTACAAAGCTCCGCGGTGGCCTCGCCACTCGCCGGGGCTGCCCTGTGGTGCCAGCATTGGGAAATGCCCCACACTCTGCAGCAGCACCACGGGGAGGGCAGGGGCATCTGGAAGGAGTTAAACAGGGAAATCAGATTTTAAATACCGTTTCTTCTGTCCTAAAGCAGGGATTAAACACAAAAGAGGTTTCTTTAAGCAGCAGTTCTAGGGGGGGAAATTCCCAGGGACTCAGTCATTATAGTTTCTGGAGGCCAAAACCCTGTGTGACCTCCCTTTTCCTTCTGAGAAGACCAGGATAGAAGAATTGCTTCTCACAGCCATAACCACATCTCCCCCATGAGGCAGACTCGTTCCTTGCACATGTCTTTGGAAGCCAGGAGAGTCACCAGTGCTCACACAGTCGGGATTAACAAAACCAGTACCTGCTGCTTGGGGGATGAGAATGTTTCTGTGAAGGAGAAAGGAAGCCACGTACAGACAGGAGGGAGGATCAACATGTCAATCAGGACATATCAGAACTAAAGGACTTCCAATGCCCAGAAGCTGAGCCCTTTCCCCTCCACATCCCTCTGTTGCTCAAACAGCAGTTTAGCCAAACACCCTGAAAAACAATCTCATTTACCAGGAGTATTGAAAAGAATATAAAAGGTTACAATATCAGTCCCATCAGTAGGACTTTGAGAAGCAAGAAAATGGCAGAAAATACATCTCCACCAGGAAACACAAGCAGGTGCAGGACAATGTTTGGGGATGTGCTCTGCCAGCACTTGACAAGACCCCCTTCCTTTGCAAGTTAACCAGATAGAAATTTGCAGTGCAATTTACTGCCTGTGATAAAAAAATCCAAGGGAAGATGTGCCCCTACCATGATGCTTCCCATGAGCCATTCACTCTGCCAACCACAGTGCAGGAGTCTTCTGCCACATCAAAGCTCAAACCCCAAAACTGTACCTCCACTGTGGTTGGGAGGCATAGCCTGGAGCCAACCAGAACAAATGCAGTTAACCATTTAATATGGCCAGAAAGGGTCCCCAAGGCCAGTGAAGAACTCGAGTTTCAGTGTTACTTCCTTTTCTATCACTTCCTCTTCAGAGCCACATCAAAATATGCCAGTCAAGACTCTGGGCATGTGTTTGTTGGACACAAATCTCACCTTTTCTGCCTCCAGTCCACTGGCCAGCCCTCCTTATGTGCACAAGCCCCAGGTCCCTGATTCAGAAGCACAATGGCCACTCTTGGCGTTCACTTCCAGCTGCTCCTCAAAACAACAGCTCAGGTTGCTCTTCTGCAAATTCCCTTCCACTCAAACCAGTGTTTCTAATGCAAGGCTTCTCAGCCATGCCACTAGAGAAGCAGTGCTGTCTGGGTTCAACCAGCACTCTTCATCCAAAGCAGCCTTGACATGGTATTAAAAAGAACAAACAAAACCCCAAGAATCGAGCATCAAGGACTCCGGGAACAAGGGTGTGCTGGGGAAGGACAGCACCATGTGTGACACCACCAACCCAGCAAAGAGAGGCCACGTCCAGCTGGTGGCTGGACCCCTACACAGGAGCCACAGATTGTCAGGTCCCACCAGCACCAGAGCACGAGGAAACTGATCTTCAGCAAGAAACAGAGAGTTCTGGGGACTGCAAAACAAGCCACAGAGCCAAGGAAAGAAACAAAGGATAGAAGACATGGCAGAGCTTGAGGATGACAGAGACTCCTGCACCAAAAGAAACAAAGAGGTTCCTGGTCAGCCAGCTGGACCAATCTGATTTTTCACACATGCCCAATCACGGGGGGGGGAACAAGCAGGAAAAAGGAGGAGTCCCTCCTGCTGGTACACACTGGCACTTTCAATTCAAGCCCCAGGTGACTCTGGCCTTCCCTATCTGCACAAACACTCAAGAGACACCCTGAAGCTCCTGGCTGTAAACCCTTTTGCAGCAGCATATCCAGAGATGTTCCAGTCTTTGGAAATGGCACAAGTCAGGATTTGTCCTCACAAAGAACATGTTTTGTACGTGCCATTAAGAGAACCAGGGTGACAGCCACCACCTTGGGAGGTTACTGACACAGGAGGGCAGAGCTGGTGAATCCAGTCAGGCCCAGGCAACAGCTCTTGTGTGAGTTGTTTCCTCCCCTCTGTCCCACCTCCTTAATCTTACAGTCCACAGGAGAACAGGAGATTCCACTCACACCAGGCATGCTGACAGGGCACGGGTGTTTCTCCAAAGAGCACTGGTATGCTCTCTGAAAGGAGCCTCTGGGGATATTATATTCACAATGTGCACAGGTCAGGAGACCAGGCAACCATTCATCTAGGAGGGGCAGTCTCCTCTCACACAAGGAGTCGATTTCCCCTGCACGCCCCTTCCTCCTCTGCCAACATCCACTGCAGAAATGCCCCCTCTGTTTGAGTGCAGCAGATCAGGTTTGCTAGAAGAAAGGAAATACCAAATGCAATCAAGAAAGGTTCCTTCCATTACAGGAAACCCTTTCATCAGTGAAAACATGTAAACTCTTGCCTCTTTCTGCCACGTGCCTTCAGGCTCCCCACCAAAATACCCTTTCCCCACATTCCTTGCCATGGTCCTTGCCATCCATGCCCAGCATGGTGCCAGTCCTTGGCACGAGAACCACAAGAGCACACGGGGCCGGGCACTCCACAGGTCCAGGAGACAGCCTGGCACCCCTTCAGCAACATCCCCAAGCACCCCCAAGGGCAAGGGAGCTGCTCACACGACAGCTGGTGCAGACATGCAGCACAGCCCCTTCCCTGTTCAAGAACACAGCCGTGGAAGCAGGGCTGTGTCACAGGGGGAATGCACAGGGTGGCAGAGCTGACAGCACTGACCAGGCGTCCTTGCAAGGGGCCCAGGCTTTTACAAAAACTTGTGCAGCGGTTACAACTTCCTTCTTCTTAGAGACTCCTTCCTTCACGAGCACAGCACAGAAAGCAGGGGTCCCTCAGTGCCATCCAAGGACTGTTCCAAGGACAGTTCCCAGGTGGAGAACCGCAGCTTGTTCTCCTGCCAGCTCACAGCCCAGGAACACATCACCCTGAGCACAGCTCAGGTCACACCTCAGATGCAATATGGGCATCTAGATTGTCAGTGACCACATCATTCTCTCTCACTTCAAGAGCTGAGCGAGGCTACAGCCCACACTTGTCAGCAATGTAGCTCACCCAAGTAGTTTCTTGATCTGTAACTCTGAAGGTTGCCACTTGAGAGGCCCGCCTCCCATTTCCAAGGGGCACCTGATGATGCCAGATGGCTACACAGGAGGAGTCACTTCTGCAGCTCCTGGGACCCCCGGGGGGATTAGCATGCCACCTGGATTTTCTGGGAGAGCACAGTGGGGTACAACAATCAGAGAGGGCTAAGCCAAGGCAGACGAGCAGCCTAAGTCCTGGGTTTGCCACCTCCACTCCCCAAATGGCATAACGCACTGGGGTGTCTTCCCTCAGCCAAAGCTGGAAAGAACTGGACTGCAGGTCACAGATACCATGGAGTGGGAAGACAAGAGACTAGAAAACGATCTCTCAGAAATCTTTCCGACGGGCTTCTCCTTCCTTCAGTTCTCACCAGCTGACGTGCTGTCACTGCCCTTGGGTTTGGATTTAGACTTGAAGGAGAAGCGCTTGATGAGGCGGTGAGAGAAGCTCCCAGCTTTCTTCCTGGTGGTGGAGTTGGCAGTGACATTAGACAAGTCATCATGTGACTGGCTCAGGCCCGCCTCCTTCTGCTTGCTCCTTCTCCGGAAGATGAGCTTGGTACCACTCCGAAGAAAGCTAACTGCAGGGACACAAAGGAAGGAGACAGAAAGCATGAGAGCATCCTGCCCTGGTACGTTTCAGGCACAGTAACACAGCAGGCCACTCTCAGATAGGCAGCAAAGACCCCTCCACCCCAAGCAGCAGAAGTCCCAGCAGGGCAGCAAATCCCAGCTCCCAAAAGCAAGGCAAAGTCTCTGTTCATGGCAGACTGCAATGCCAACCACCTGCTTCACTGAGCATTCCACCACATGTCCCCTCTGCATGAACTTCCTTTTGCACAACATCCTCCTCTCAGTGGAAGCATGCAGGACTGTAACAGAAAGCCAAGACTCAGAGGAATGGAAAACAAGCAAGAATATCTGAATGTGAAGACCCTGGGAGGAACGTGCAAGGGGGAAAAGGCCTCTCAGAGCAGCCTGTCTCAAGGGCACACGGATTAACTGGTCATCAAGCCCCTAGAATATCTGCCTGTGGTTTCAAGACATGCCCAATCTGGAGGCAAATAATGCCAAGGGCTCCTTATGACTCAAACAAGCAGGAGAGGACGGAGACACCAATTGCCATCAGCCTCAAATGGATCAGAAAGGCATATCCAAAACCTGCACACTATACAGCACTACAATGGTATTTCCTACAAGAGGGGGCTTGCTTTGTTTTCCCTCTCTTCCCCACCCACCAGGTCTCTCAGGAATCTGGGTCACAGAGCTTCCTACCCACTGACATGAAAACAAGGGGCCTCCACAGTCCAAACCACACCTGGCTGTAACAGGGTACAACTCCCCAAAGCCTGTCCTACTCTCATGTTCTGAGCAATCAAAATTGTGATTTGCCAGGGAGAGAAAACAGTTCTCTGAATTACACAAGCTCTGCAGAGTTCCCATTTAGGAGCACAGAAGTTGAAAAGGCTACAGGAATCACACTCAAATGGAGGAATTTAGAACCATTCCATTGGAAAGCACAGGAGAGAGAAAGAGAGGCTCCAGTAAGAAGCTGTTCTTTGTCATGCCAAGACTGGCTGCAGACTCTGTGCTCAGGAGGGGAACTCAATGTGTCACTTTGTCCTCATGTACAACAGGCCAGTGTCAGCTGCCACCTAACAGTCCATCCTTACCTTTGTGATCTTTCAAGCTCCTGGTCTCAAGGGCTCCCGTGGAGCCCGTTTCAGACTCCACATCTTCCACTGATGGCCTTTCAGAGATGTCCGATCTCGTGGTCTCATCCAGCTCCTGACTGGCCTGCTGTCCCGACGACGACGCTTCCAGGGGCCGGGACAGCTCGGAAGAATCGTGTGTCCGGTCCCCCTGTGCCGCAGAGTCCCCAAACGCCACACCCTCCAGGGAGGCAGCATAGCCCAGAGAAAGTGCCATTTCATCTTGAGCAATAGGTACCTGGAGGGGGTGGGAAGGGCAGACAGGCATGGAGACAGGAGCAAAGGAACTGCGTCCATCTCCCTGCTTCCATCTACACCTACATAGGGGCACTCCAGTTCTGATCATAAGACAGCACCGAGTGGTCACTCTTTTGCTGAAACATACTGGAACACTGCTGATCACAAAGCATTCTGCAGCACCTTCCTCACTCCCACAGCCAAGTTCAAGGAGAACTTCTATTCTCCACAAGGTTCAAAACCAGCTATGGCAGCAGCCTCCCTTTCTCCCTTCCACTGGCAGCTGCCCTGTAGACTGGCAAGGTACCTTTTAATGCTCACTGGGAAGCAGCAAAAGCCTTCTGCTGAGCCAGTCGTCTGTGCTGGAACCTTCCCACACTGGTTCCTACAGGGCAGGGCAGTTTCACACACACATCCCTACAAACAACCTCCCAGACTGGAAATGCAGTTCTGAACTACCAGAGACCTTGGAAACTCCTGAGATGATCAATGTGCTACGTTTTGTTGGTGTCTTCTTGGTGGTCTTGTTATTAGTCTCAGTGAGCTGCCTGATCGCCGTCTCAGCCACTGGATCCAAGCCATTGGGCATATGGCCATCCCCTGAGCACAAGAGAAATACCAATGCTTGGAGAAACAACCTGCAGCACAGGCTAAAGGCTGCTTGCTGACCACAACACTTGTAACAGGCAACTTACATGCACATGAGTTTAGTACAGACTTGTCCAAATAACCCATAGGAAGGAAGCTATGCATAACTAGCTCTTGGCTTTTTTAGGCATTTCCCACCAGGCATATCTTTAAAATATCCCTTCCACTCAAAAAAAGGTTTCCATAGACTCCCAAAGTGCACTGCAAGGGTTTTAACAGTGTTTCAGACACAATCAGAGCCCTGAGCACAGGGTGACCGAAGTTCTTTGGGTCCAGAGAGCCTGGAAAGTTCTTGTCAAGCAAGGAAACACGTTGAGTCACTGACTGGACAGCTCAAGTGGAATGTCCTTTACCTGCCTCCACCCCACCACCAGTCCTCTGGCCCTGCCTTCACTCAGGCACCCTGGACATCCTCTGCCACAGCAAATGTAAAGAAGCCCAGTGAACCACACAGCCCTTCCATCCAAGCCAGGCTAAGGAACAGGCACTCCACTAAGAGCCTCGAATTTCCAGACACTCACGGCTACCGCTGGGCAAGGGGCCAGGAGGACAGCCAGTCTCCAAAAGCACTGTTGTCTTCTTTTCAGTCACTTCCACCTTGGAAGGCGACCTTGACGGTGAATCTTCATGGCAAAAGAGACACAGAGACACCAGTAAGTGGAGATGAAGCTTGAACTATGCTACTATATTGTGGCCCCTACACACAACCCCAAAAAGCCTCAAGAGAGCGTGCAGAGGTCCTGCAAGGCTGGCTCTGTAGGGCTTTGCAGCAATGAAGCAGTAAGAAGCCTACTGGGAAAAATCACAAAATGGTTTGGGTTGAAAGGGACCTTAAAGACCATCTAGTTCCAACCCCCCTTCCACTAGGCCAGGTTGCTCAGAGACCCATCCAGCCTGGCCTAGAACACTGCCAGGGATGTGGCAGCTTCTCCGGGCAACCTGTGCCAGTGCCTCATCACACTCACAGGGAAGGATTTCTTCCTAATAGCTAATATAAACCTACCCTCCTTCAGCTTAAATCCATTCTTATGGAATGTCTTATCACTGCATGCCCTTGTAAAAAGTCCCTCTTCAGTTCCTTTTAGGTACTGTTAGGCTACAACATCTCCCTAGAGCCTTTTCAAGACTGAACAGCCCCAGTTCTCTCAGCCTTTCTTCACAGAGCTGTGACTGACTTAGTGGCCCTCTTCTGGACTCACTCCAACAGGTCCACATCTTTCATGTGGTAAGGCCCCCAGAACTGGACACAGTACTGCAGGTGGGATCTCTCTCACAAGAGCAGAGCAGAGGAGGAGAATCACTCCCCTTGACTTGCTGGCTATGCTTCTTTTGATGCAGCCCAGGATATGTTGGCTTCCTAGATCACAATCCTGTGAAGCAGCTGCATTGCAAGACCTCATTCATGCCATTTCCCAGCCACACCTCATGGAATATCCAGCACCACATTCATCAGGACACCAGACCACAAGCAACAACTACCCCTAAAAAGCAAGGTCAAGATGTGTTTGGCTCCTAATTCAGTACACAGAGCATGACTTCTTTAGCAGTGAAGGAAACAGAGGAAGGGTGGCTAAACACTCAGCCCAAAATCACACAGAGGTTATGTGGCAGCATATGCATTAGAACTCTCAACGCCAAAGGGTATGAGAGAGGCTCATCCCTCCCTCACCTCCCCACAAACGCAGGGCTGCATCCATTCCCTCCCCCAGAGAGTTTCCATGAGTTTCCAGCCAGCCTCAAGGCGCTCAGGGAACAGCAAGGACACCCAGTAAGGTGCGAGCCTGCAATAACCACGCATGATGGCTGAAGAGCTTTGCTACTTCCTGTGTGAGCAGCCCCGGGAGTGTCACGGCTACGACTGTGCTGCCACAGCAGCCACCTGCACAAGACACCAGTTGCAGGGCAGCCTCACCCAGTTTGCAGTCTGCCTTGGGCCGGGACTGGATCGTGGTGACAGTAGTGACGATGGTGCCATCAGGCATGATGGTGCGGTCCATCTCCACCTTCTTCGTGGGCGTGATGCTGCTCCGCAGAGATGTGGTGTGCTGAGCATTCAGAGATGCAGGAGGCTCCTGGAACAGCAGCTGTGAAGAGGAAAGCACTGCTCAGAGAGGCTCTGCTCCTCCCAGATGGATCTGGGCAGCAGAAGATAAGGGCTCTGGGCACTGAAGAGCCATGCCCACTACAGTGGCAGTTCAGGAGGGAAGCTCGGGGACTGAGGGTCCTTGGCATAAGGGTTTGCCAGTCCCCTGGGCCAAGCTCAGCCCCAAACATGCTTGCCATGAACACTTCCAGAGCACACATTAGTGCAGAGCTTGTGGAGTTGTGAGCTCACCTCCAGTGTAATGGTAGCTTCAGCTGTCAGTGACTGCCCAGCTCCTGGGGCCAGTGAGCAGACCTGCCTTCCAGATGGGCGTTTGCCCAGAGAATCAATCACAAGTGTGGCATGTGCCAGCACCACATCTGCAAGAAGGAACAGGAGAATGAAACACACCAAATGACCTTAGCACCTCAGACATCTCCCAGCCATCTCCCTGCTCTTCAAAGCAGCCCCACGAGCCAACAAAGCAGATCCCCACAACGTTGCTAGCTCCCAGGTTCAAGAGGGAGAAAGGGCAGGCAGCACTCCTGCACTCCTCAGTAACAATCCACAAATCAACTCCCTTAAAAAGGTGGCCATCGTGTGGCCTCCAGCAAAAACAGGTGCTACAGTGAGTCACTGAGTACAAATGAATAGAGTTAAGAACCTTCTGCAAAGTTCTTCTAATACACGAGGGCAAATCCCTGCATGCCTCTCCTGCTTCAGAGCAGAGCCAAGGCAGGCCACAGAAACCTCCTGGTTCAAGGTGAGACCCAGACCATTTTGGTAAGGAAAGCAGACCTGAGTGACTTCAAAGGCGCCCTTAAGGTCAATATGAAAAATCCTTTGCAGAGTTCATCACACATCATACTGACACAGAACTACCACAAGCTTAAAGCACAGTCAGTCCATTAGGCACTTTTGTCTCCCCTTCTTATGGTTGCCCACACTCACTTCTCGCTCCATCGCTATTCCCCAGCACCTGTAGCTTCAGCTCTTTGCTTTTAGGTCCCAGCTCCCTGTTGAAACAGAAGAAGATGGGCTGCTGTTAGGCACTCCTTCCAAAGTGGCCACAGAGCAAACAATCCCATTCTGCATCTTCTCTCCCTCAAATCTCAACACACCTCATCACCTTCTCCAAAGCTCCAGTATGCTTGCAGTGCTTTGGAGGACATGTCTGGGGCAGAAACTACACAGAAGAGAACTCTGGTTCGTGTCCCCTGGAGGGCTGGGTAGGCTGCCAGAGGAAGTTGAGAGGGCAATCTGTCTGGAAGGCTGAGATATACATTACAGCCCTCCTGTGCCTGCCACTCCCAGAGTCAGCACTCCAGCTCACCCAGTTAAAGTGTCCAGAGCAGTGGGAAACATGTACATGCAAGCTGGGGACATGCAATTGTCCCCAGCTTGCAGTGGGAAACATGTACATGCAAGCTGGGGACATGCAATTGTCCCCAGCTTGCAGTGGGAAACATGTACATGCAATTGCTGGGAGCAGCAGCCCCACCACAGGGGCTGCACAGACAGTGCCCTGGGGTGCCAGACTCCACCTCTGTGCCACCCACAACTGTTACTGAGCTGGGGGAGTGATGACCCCCAGAGCCTGTGCCAGCCTGCAAGCAGGGCAGACACTTACAGAAAGAGCTCCTCGTTCCACTCCATGTCTCCTGCAGCCCTGGCACTGCCAGCTGTCATCGGCCTCGTGCACTTCTGCTGCGGGGGGCTGTCCAGCTCTGCCACACAGCACATCTCCCCAGCTCCTGCAACAGAGGGACAGAGGGCACACGTGCACTCAGCAACACGAGGCGGTGGCTCCGTGGACACACGCCCCTCTTTTCCACTCAAACCCACCCAGAAACATCCACTCCCTCCAATCTCGCCCCCTGTGCCCTTTCCCCCTGTGGATCAGCAGTGTTTGCAGGCTTACCTCCCTTGCCCTGGCAGCCCAAGTTCAGCACTCGGAGATTGCGGAGCAAGAGCTTAGAACCCCCAGGGGCTGCTGCTGCTGCTGCTCCAGACGGGCACTCCCGAGTCACCTTAGTGCTGGGCACCTGAGGAATGACGAGAGCGATGCCTTTATGGTTCACTCACCAGCACACATGATGTTGGTCCTCCTATCTGCTAAGGAGCTCCTCACACCAACACGGGAACACCCACAGAGCCATCAAGAAATGCTGCAGGTTTCCCAGCCTACCAGGCTCCCATGGGCCCTCAGGTTATTTCGGATGGGAAGTTTAAGGCAGACAGGAAAGGAGACAAGCAAGAACTGCTGATGACAAACCATGGGCCATTCCATGTCTGCAAAGGCTGCCCTGGACAGAGCCTTGGTGTTCTCAGAGCAAGGCAGACTGCCAAAACAGAGGTGTCTCAGGCAGTCTGGCTCCACAACACCACGACCAACAATCAGCATGCAAGAACAAGGCACAGAGTTGCCCTTGGAAGCAGTTTCTAATTATCCCTATACCCCATGCTGCAGAACCCTGACTCCTCTGACAGTGCAGGCTGGGATTCAGCTTTCACCCAGAAGTGAGACTCAACCCCTGGATTCCTGCCTGAGCCTCAGCAATCACAAGGGTCCTGGGGCCTGGGTTTGAAGCACAAGGATGACAGGAGGAGAGTGCCTTACCCAGCTGGCTCCAGCAGTGCAAGCCATCAGGTTCACCGTCATGGCTGGCTGCGTGCTGACAATGGTATCCTCGATCAGATCCTTTATCGTGGACAGATCTGCTCTCCCTTCATCCTTCTCTCCACAAATCAAGAGCAAATGCAGGAAAGTCATAAAAAAATAACACATTTTCTCCTTTTTCAGCTACAACTGCCTCCCAGGCCTCTGAGATGCTACAGAGTCTCTCTCCCAGTAATAACCTCCCAGATACTCTTTCCATATCCCATACTCCCTCTCCCCAGTGAGCTTCTGTGTAGCAGCTGCAGGCAAATTCCAGCTTTCTAAATGAGACACACTAGGCCTCTACATCTGTACTCTTAGCCATTGTAAATTTTTACAGTACAGCTTTTATAGTTTGTCACATCCTCAGTACCTCATAGGAAAACACATTCCTACATCTACTCGGGATAAAGTAAGAAAGGTGTCAATTAAACAAACAAATCAACCAACCTATTTAGATCACAGAAGTGCAAGCACACCCACATTAAGCTCATTAAACCTCTAATACCCATGGGTCCCCCACACTAATCCCTCAAAAAAATCCCCACCACACAAAACCAAACACAACAAGCAAACAACCACCTCACACACAAAAAAAAGGTGGCAACCCAGCCCATTTTGCAGCTCTACATCTGACAACAGCAGGAGGAACCCACATAGAAAGCCTTGAGCAGATATTGGTGCTGCTTCAGCCCTCCTGAAGATGTGCTGTTTTGACTCAGCTGTCCTAGTATCAACTCCAGGGTGAAGGAATCCTCTCCCTAAGGGGCCATGGCAGTGAGTTGACAACCTCTCCCCTCCACAGCAGCCCTCCTCCCAGCTCCACACTGTTTCTACTCCTCCTTCCCTTCCTCCACTCAAGGTCACCCTCTCACCATGCACCACTAACCTCAGGAAGCTGAAGTCTTGGAAGAACAGAAAGGTCCAACTCTGGTCTGTCCTTGAACGCCCACGACACCAGGAGACCCTCATTCTGTATCTCCTCCAAGTGGATCTCCACCTGTCCCAGAACAAATACCCACAGTCAGGAACAGTCTGTGTTCACATTAGGTGCTTTTTGCCCTTCATCACTCCATCTGCCACCTCTGATATTCAACACAGAAGAAGCTGCATCGTGCTCTTGTGAATGTAATAAGGGGAACACTGACAAGCAAAACACTCCTTACAGTGGATTTCTTTTTCACACCAACTACCACAACACCACCATAACTTGTACATAATGCACAGGACAAACCTTTTCCCACCCATTACGCCCTGAGTGGAACTGAATTCTCTGAACTTCTTGCTTCTTAAATACACACTTAAAAACACATTATAGAATGCTGCCATGCCTCAGAACTCCCAGGATTTTCCTACAGCTATGTTTCATAGCCAAAATCTGCAGACCAAGACTCAGAAAACAGGACTGGGCACACAGATGGGGAATATCTGCCACCCCACCAAATGTTGGTGACAGCATGCTGCTCCTTCCAGCACAATGAGGTCTTTACCTGCACTAAATCAGGTCCTCCTTCCTCAGTGTGGGGCTGGATGAAAGAATAAGGTCAATGTCTAACTTTTTACAACTCTCACCTGAGCCTGCAGCACTGCCAGAGTGACATGATAGGTGTCCACAGAAACAGCAGCTGGGGACTGCTGAGTAACAGAGACAGGGAATTTCACAGCTTCAGCTGACAGATGGCAGCACAGCACCTAGAGAGAAAAGAAAGACATGGGTTTCTGTCCCCAGCAAGGGGCAGCTGTGTTATTCTTGCCAAGTTCCACATTGCCAACCAGCCACTTCAGACTCTGTACATGAGGCAGTAAGGACAAATTGGTGACAAGAGCTCTCTTCTCCTCTCCACTGTAGGAGGTGATGTTTGGGCTCAGCATTCACACAGCCCATCCTCACCAACCCATCTCCCCTCCCAGAGCTCTCCCAGAGCTCTCTGATGTGCAGCTCCAGAGCCTCCAAAAAGGAGACAGGTCTCTGAACTCTGCAACAGACCTCACCCAAAACTTCCTCATCACAAAGGTCTCAGCAACCCATAAAACACAGTCAAGGGAGGAACCCCACACTGCACAATTCAGAACAGCAAGGCCTTACCATGCTGTGATCAGACTGTCCCTTGCACGTCACACAACTTATATTTGCAGCTGGTGGTAACTGAGGACCCTCTTCAAATGTGATCTGCACTGAACTCTACAAAGAGAAAGCTCTGTTAGTTCCCAGTGGTCAGAGCAGCGCAGACAGACTGAAAGAGGATGAACGATTCTGATGTGGCCCCAGAGATGCTCCAGTCTTGTTTTCACCAATCCAGCCAGCACACAAACCCATCCCAACCCTGCAACTCTACCCACCTTGGCTCGTCCGTACAAAGGAAGCCAGGTCTCCATTTAAAGCTCAAACCCACAAACACTATGTTAATTTCAGACAGATAAGCCCAAATGAGAATGGAAAACTGTTCTGGCTAGCAGGCAACTGTAAATCAAGTGTGTTAACCCTTCTCCACTGCAGAAGCTTTGCTGTTTCTTCTCTCTCTCTCTCCCCTCTGTGCTAATCATGCTCCAAGGAAACAAAAATACCAAACCACCACCACCAAAACAAAAATACCCCAAAGTAAATAAACAATTAACAACAACAAAATCCACACCCTCAGCATATGGTACATCAGCTCCTGTGCTCAACTTGTTCCTTTCTTCCCCCCTCTCCTGGTTTATTACATTACAATCTCCATCGTGGAGGCATCCCTCTTCTTCATTTGAGGATTTCCCCATAAACCCATATTACAGGACTGGTTCTGTATGAAGAACCCTTCTTGAGAGATACAAGACCAAGATGAAGAGTTGAGAGCATCCCTGAACAAAACCTGGCCCTCAGAGATTCCCTCTGCTCACAAGGGACAAAAAGAGAGAGAAAGGAAAGAGAACAGGCAATCTGGGCACCAGGACATGACCATTTGCTGAGCTGATTGCACTTTAGGGCCAGGATGACCAAGCATGTGTTTGAAAGGCAACTCAATTCCTTTCAAGCTTTTGCCCCCATTTTAAGGCCAGTAAATTGTAACCCAAACAGGAAATACTAAATGTTAGCCACTGGTATTTCGAGATCTACAAAAATGTGACACTTTGTGACTGAAGCTGCTCTCTCAAGTACCAGGGATGAGAATGAGACACGGCTGGAAGGCAGACTGGCCTTCATCTGCCCACTACCAGCCCACTCAGCCCACAATCTCAGCAGAGTCCACTCAAATTCACGTGCTGAGATGCTCTAACCACCAATAAAGTGGTTATGGCACTCCCATAAAGCTCCTACCACATGTTATGTACCCACATTCACCGTGGGACAGAAACACAAGGAAACGTGGGCAAATCTAGACCTGAGCAAGATCATGACGTATTCCTTTAAAATCCAACGTGCTGAAAGAAGCCATGCAGAAAGAACAAACCACAGAAGGAAAAAGAATACAAAGATGTAAGCAACCAAGGCTCATTCCTCCAGGACTCCAGAACACCAGCCTCCCTCTATTATCCTTTAATGGCAAGCCAGGAGACTTCTAGCCCAGTTTCAGCATTTTCCTTTCCCTTTCTTGGGACTATGCACAAAGGGAAAAGACAACACACTCAGAGGATGTCAAAGACAGCTCTTGGACAGGCAACCAAGACAACAATCTACAGCACCTCCCCAGCTATACCACCAAGCCTGTGGAAGAGGGCTTAAAAATCTGAGAACCGAGACCCTCCACCATCCTGTACCCATTCCAAGAGCCTGATGCACTCACAGTCATCTGCTCCAGCAGAACAACTCCTCTGTTAAACCCAGTTTTACAGAGCTGCACTCCCTCACACCTTTTCATTAGCTGACACAGCTCACAGAATCCCACATAGCACAAAGCCCTCCAGGACAGCTTTTAGAGCCAGCAATGCTGCTTTTTGGGCAGATGTTCTCCACAGGAGGAGTGGCTGCAGCACAAACTGAAGTGTGGCCCTCCAGGGGCCTCTATGCCATTTCAGCCATCCACTAATCTTTTGCTCTCCAGGAGTTCTAGATTCTGGAACTTACAAATTCAGGTCATTTTGTGAGAATCTGAGTAATTCAGCCACGTGACAGAAAATCACAGCGTATCAGATATGGGCAACTGCTGACACTTTGAGGAGGGGCATGGGAGCAGAGAGAGGCACTCTGCACTGCATCCAGCCTAGAATTTGTCACTCTGGCAAAAGGGCAGATACTTTTCCTACCTTGCTGGAAAACTCAACCACAAGTCTGCATCCTTCCTCAAGGCTTTTCCTTCCTTTTCTTCAAAACATGTTAGCCTCATGCTAACCTTTTATGCCTCTTGATTGTGCTATACAACTTAACAGGAACACAGCCCCTTCCCCACATTAAAAATAAAAGGAGAGACTATAACAGACCGCTCTGGACCACAGCTTTTTGTGGGCATTAAGCCCCTGCCTCGCAGGCAACACAGGCTACAATGCAATTATTTCCACATGGAACCAGCCAGGCATATTCCCTTCCAAGAGCTCCAAAGGCACAGATCAGCAGGACGGGAACACCGGGCCATGGAAGGGAATGAACAGCAGAGGGTTCCTGACAGATAGGGGGGTGAGCTCAGAGCTGCTGAGGCAGCCGGGGTCATGCACAGCTGGCTGGACCCGGGCTAAGGGAGCCGGGCTGGGCCGGGCTGGGCTGGGCTGAGCCAGGCAGAGCAGAGCCAGACAGAGCTGAACTGAGGCAAGCCGAGCCAGACAGAGTCGAGACAGACAGAGCTGAACCGAGCCAAGATGAGCCAGGCAGAGCCGGGACAGACAGAGCCGAACTGAGCCGAGATGGGCCAGACAGAGCCAAACTGAGCCAGGGCGGGCCAGGCAGAGCAGAACCAGACAGAGCTGAACCGAGCCAAGCTGAGCCAGGCAGAGCAAAGCCAACCCAGACAGAGCAGAACCCAGCCGAGATGGGCCAGGCAGAGCCGAATCGAGCCGAGCCACACAGAGCCGAGCCACACAGAGTCAAACCGAGCCAGGCCGGGCCAGGTAGAGCCAAACCAAGCCGAGCTGAGCCAGGCAGAGCCGAGACAGACAGAGCCAAACCGAGCCAGGCCGGGCCAGACAGAGCCGAACTGAGCCAAGCCGGGCCAGACAGAGCCGAACCGAGCCTGACCGGGCCAGGCAGAGCCCAGCCAAGCCGTGCTGAGCCTGAGCCAGACAGAGCCGAGCCGAGCCGGGCCGATCCGGGCTCCTCCGTGCCGGGCAGGGCTGCCCCGGCCCCGCGTACAAAGGGCGGGCGGTCGGTCGGTCGGGCTGGCAGCCCTGGCGAGCTCAGCCCCGCTCTCCGCCATCCCCCCGGCCATCCCCGCTCCATCCCCAGTCCGTATCCCTCCATCCCCGCTCCATGCCCCTCCATCCCCCCTCCATGCCCGCTCCGTCCCCGCTCCATGCCCCCTCCATGCCCCTCCATCCCCGCTCCGTACCCCGTGCCGGCGCGCCTGGCTGTTCAGGGCCCGCACCCAGGCCCGCACCCACTGCTCCCGCAGGGCCCGCAGGGCGAGCAGCGCGGCCAGCAGCGCCCGGGCCCCGGCCGCCTCCTCCTGCCGCTGCTGCCGCTGCTCCCCGGCCGGCGCTCGCCGCCACGGGGCCCGCGGGGCCGCGCCCCGGCACAGCTGCAGCAGCCAGGCCGCCACCGTGAGCAGCGAGGCGGCGAACAGCAGCACCAGCGCGGCCCAGCCCAGGTCCGGCCCCATGGCGCGGGGGGTCAGGGCATGGCAGGGCACGGGGGAGGAGGAGGAGGAGGAAGGGTTTTTGGGAGGGGGAGGGAAGGCGGCACCGGGCGCACGTGGCCCCCGCCGCGGCCCCGCGCGCGCTCCCGCCGCCCCCGCCGCCGCCGCCGCCTTCCTTCCGGCGCGGCGGGAGCGCGCGCCCCCCGCGGGCAGGAGGGACCGGCACGGAGCGGGGGCGGCACCGGGGAGGGACGGGCAGGGGACACGGACCGGGGGATGGATGGGCAGGGGATGAACAGACCGGGAACGTGGACCAGGAACATCCCCCGGGGATGCACAGACCGGGGATGCACGGACCGGGAACGTGGACCGGGAACATCCCCCGTGGGATGCACAGACCGGGAACACGGACCGGGGCTGCACAGCCGAGCCTGCTCTTCTGGCAGCCTGCAAACCCGGCTCCCCCAGGTGACGACGCCTTTCTCCCTCGCACCGGGAGCCACTGGACGTGCCACCAAGGTGGAACCTTTCCGTCCGTCTGGCCGCCCCTCGCCTTGGAGGGCACGGTGACACGAGTTTTGACCACCTGCCCGAGGTGGCTTGGCCAGGTGTAGGAGCTCCGGGGCCTCTGGCCAGCCGTGCCCCCTCCCCAGCAATACCCTGTGCCCGCCTCAAAGTTTCTTTAAAGTTTGCAAAGCCACTTTTTGTAAGTTCAACTGGCAGCAGAGCAGAGGCGGCCCCTCAGGCTCTGTAAGTGGCACAGATAAACCCATCGGAACCCATTTCAGGCGGCAGGGCACGGGAACGGTGCTTCTTGCTGCTGCTGCCCGGCTTTTCTGCTGCCTCTCCCCTCTGCTCATCGAGTCGCACCTGAATGAATGAATGAATGAATGAATGAATGAATGAATGAATACCTGTGCACGGACATCACACCTACCCACACCGAAAATAAATGATGGATGGATGGATGGATGGAGGGAGGGAGGGATAGATAGATAGATAGATAGATAGATAGATAGATAGAGTCCCAATGGTGCAAAAGCTGTTACAGGTCCCCTGGGGACTAAAAATGTCGGAGTATTTTACTGGATTTTCCCAGTATTTGAGTATTTTACTGGATTTTGCCAATATTTCGAGGAAACACGTGGGGCAAAGGAGCCGTTCTCTGCTCTCGAGCATCCCACACACCGGTACCCTCCTCCTGTGCCCAATACCCTCCTCTTGTGCCCAGTACCCTCCTCCTCTGCCCAATACCCTCCTCCTGTGCCCAGTACCCTCCTCCTCTGCCCAATACCCTCCTCCTGTGCCCAGTACCCTCCTCCTGTGCCCAGTACCCTCCTCTTGTGCCCTGTACCCTCCTCCTCTGCCCAATACCCTCCTTCTGTGCCCAGTACCCTGCTCTTGTGCCCTGTACCCTCCTCCTGTGCCCAGTACTCTCCCCCGGTGCCCTGTACCCTCCCCCGTACCCTATACCCTCCCCCGGTGCCCTATACCCTCCCCCGTACCCCATACCCTCCCCTCTCCCGGTCCCCCGGTGCCCGTCCCCGCTGCCGGCGCCCCGCCCGCGGCCATGGCTGGGGCGGAGCCCGATCGGGGCCGGCCCCACCGCCCCGGCTCAGCTCTGCGGGGCCCGGCGTGTCCTCCTGCTGCCCGAGCAGTGCCCGCACATGGCCCTGTGCCCGTGCCCGTCCCTGTAGGGCCCGGGAGCGGCCATGGCGGCCTGGCCGGCCGTGCCGCTGCTCATCAACCTGGGCGGGTCGCTGCTCGGCCTGGCCGCCACCCTCACGCTCATCCCGGCCTTCACCGACCGCTTCCTCGCCGCGCGGCTCTGCGGGCACGACCTCAACAAGGCCTCGCGGCGGCCCGTGTGGGTACCGGGCTACCGGGGGGGAACGGGGTACCGGGGGGGAACCGAGGATGGTGGGGTACCGGGGTCATGGAGGTACCGGGGCCGTGGGAACCGGGGATGTGGGGGTACCGGGGCCGTGGGAACCGGGGTCATGGGGGAACTGGGGCCGTGGGGGTACCGGGGTTGTGTGAGTACCAGGGCCATGGGGGTACCAGGGCCGGTGTGAGTACTGAGCCCTCTGAGTACCGAGCCCTGTGAATACTGAGCCCTGAATACCAAGCCCTGTGAGTACCGGGGCCATGGGGGTACGGGGTCCGTGGGGGTACGGGGTCCGTGGGAGTGGGTACCGTGGTGTCAGTGTGAGTTGCCCTCCTGACCTCCCCGCTCTGCCCTCCTTGCAGCCCCGAAGCGCAGGGCGTGATCAGCGGCGCCGTGTTCCTGATCATCCTCTTCTGCTTCATCCCCGTGCCCTTCCTGCGGTGCTTTGTGGAGGAGCAATGCGCAGCCTTTCCCCACGACGAGGTGAGCGAGGCTCGCCCGGTGCTGTGTGGCTCGGGCACGGAGTGGCCGCCGGTGACCGGTCCTGTTCTCTGTCCTGCAGTTCGTGGAGCTCATCGGTTCACTCCTCGCCATCTGCTGCATGATTTTCCTGGGCTTTGCAGATGACGTTCTGAACCTGCGCTGGCGCCACAAGCTGCTCCTTCCAACCATGGCTTCCCTCCCGCTGCTCATGGTTTACTTCACTAACTTTGGGAACACGACCATTGTGGTGCCTAAGCCTTTCCGGGTGCTGCTGGGCATGCACTTGGATCTGGGTGAGTTGGGAGTCACCAGAAGCCACCATCCAGCTGGTGGAAGGGAGCACCTGAAGCACTGTGTGTTGCAGAGGGAGCAGGCAAAGGATTTGCTTAAGTAACCAGTGAGAGGGTGGAACTCCACCCACTGTTAGGCTGGAAAGAACATCCAGAAGCCCAGCACACGTGCACCGTGAATAGATAGGCAGCAATCACTTTCCCATGATTCTGTCAGTACAGATGAGTGCCAGGTGTACGTGTCCCTGTGACAGCCAGCTCATAGGAGAGGAAGTGATCTAGGTGTAAGCTGCCACTATCAGAACTCGCTGAGATCATTAGGTAATGGATTGTTGTACAAAGCAGGAGGTGAGAGCTTTGGTGAATTGCTCCAGGGCCTGCTTCACCTCCCAGTACTAAAGCATTTGGCTTGCTCTGATCCACAGGTATCCTCTACTACGTGTACATGGGCATGCTGGCAGTGTTCTGCACCAATGCCATCAACATCCTCGCTGGAATTAATGGGATTGAAGCAGGACAGTCGCTGGTGATAGCTGCTTCCATTATTGTATTCAACATTATAGAGTTAAATGGTAAGGAAAATAACAAACATTTGTGGGTACAAAGGGCAAAGGGAGATTGAATCCTAGACTGCAAAAGCTGATACTACTAAAAATCAACCAGTGCTGTCTTATCACAAACACGTGTTTTTCTTTTTTCTATAGGAGATTATCGAGATGATCACATTTTTTCTCTCTACTTCATGATTCCCTTTTTTTTTACCACGCTGGGCCTATTTTACCACAACTGGTAAGAGGAAAGACATTAGAGTTTCTTTGGAAGCATCCTTTCCCTCTACTTTCTCCCTTTTCAAACAAACAAAACCACTTAACAATGTGCAGAAGGGACACTGGAGTGTAGATAGGCTTCTTGCCAGAACTAAGAGCACAAAGCATTTACACAGTGGTAGCTTTTCTTTTTATTAGACCAACTGTGGTCACAGCAGCTCACCCAGAATCAGAATACACTCCCTCCCGTGCCTTGCTGGCTATCTTTTCATACCATATTCTGTGCAAGTCAGGTGGTGGGTCCCAGTCCTGCAGGTCTTGGAATAAATACCTGGAATTGTTTTTACTGTGTAGATCTGCTGCAGATCCCTCTTGGCCCCTAACCTGTGATGTAGGCATACATTCAGTGGTTATAAAGGCATTTTCATGGCACCAGTAACCACACCAGGCCTTTGCTTTTCTGCCCCATGGATTGCAGGTACCCATCTCGAGTGTTTGTTGGGGACACCTTCTGCTACTTTGCCGGCATGACCTTTGCTGTGGTGGGAATCTTGGGGCACTTCAGCAAAACCATGCTGCTTTTCTTCATCCCACAAGTGCTCAACTTCCTCTACTCATTGCCTCAACTCTTCCACATCATTCCTTGTCCTCGTCACCGGCTGCCAAGGTAATGTACCTGAGCGACCTATGGTGGTACCACAGATTGTGTCTTTTATCTCCAACACCATCTGAGGAAGGTGGTGATAAGTGCTCTTTTTAAAAGCCATCAAAGTATGTTTTCTAGTTAAAAGGTAGCCAGCTCACTCTGTCAGCTACAGTCCAATCATACAGTAGAGGTTTCTCAAAACAGTGAACTTTTCTGACCACCCCACCCCTCAGATACAGAATGATTTTTAACATTAGAATATGATGATTCTCAGCTGCAAGACTGAGAGAAGTTGACACAGGCTGCTTTTAATGCTTTTGCAGTGAGAGCTGCTAAGATTTTGTAGCAAGCATTCTGCAGCACGATGCCATGTCAGCAATTCTCTCTGCAGATGTTAGATTCTTCTGTTTTAGTCTTTAAACCAGCAGTTGTTGTTAAGTGCATTGGCTTATTCTTTTTTCTTCCACCACTGGATTTCTTTCTCAGCTATGGATCTAAGTCTGCTTACATAGAGAGATCTCTGTGTCTCACTGTTTTATCCAGACTAAATTTTTCATGTTTCTTTTAGGCTTAATCCTAGTACAGGAAAGTTGGAGATGAGCTACTCCAAATTCAAAACTAAGAGCCTCTCTACCCTAGGAACAAACATTCTGAAGGTAATATCTGGAAAACATTCAAAATTTAGGTGTGTTTTGAGGCAGTGGTCAAATGCAAGAGTAACAGGGTGGGAGGGAATGCAGAACTTCTGGGTTCAGTAGCTGTTTCCTGGCTCAAATACAGAAGAAAACATTCTGCTTGGTTTGTTACCATCCCTCACAGTCACTTGGTTGTGTTAATAATCAGTCTTGCAGAATAAGCACACATAGCAGTGTGCCAGGACCATCATAACCCTGTCCTGTCTTTTTAAGTAAGAGCACAAGCCAGATTTCAGGGATGGTACAGCAAGAAGGCTCTTGCACAAAACCAAGCCAATGAGCACCAAACACACCTGATGAAATAGTGTGCAATATTTCTTTCCCCAGGTAGTCAAGATCTTGCATGTAGTAGATGTGAGGAGTGGAATGGATGAAGATGGCGAATACACTGAGTGCAATAATATGACACTTATTAACTTTGTCATAAAGCTGATTGGACCCACCCACGAGCGAAATCTCACTCTCCTGTTGCTCTTCATTCAGGTCAGACAAAGGGTTCCTCCACTAGAAAGATGTACTCTGCAATAGAAGCAGATCCATGTCAGTCTCAAGAGTTTGAAGGGGAAAGGGGGGAGGAAAGCATCATGCTCTTCACACAAGATGCAGTTGAGCTGTGGAACTTAGGGAGAATCAGAGGAGGTGGACTTGTATAAGGATGGCACGAGGCTCAGTAGTCCCTGGAGTCTGAGCAGGAGTGTTCTGGAGTCACTTGGAGACTGATACCTATAATTCTCAGAGAAAGAAACAAGGTCTATGGATAGATTTCTGCCTTTTATCTTTCCATACCTAAAAAATTTAGCCTCTGTGTTGCTATTTAATGAAATGAGGAGTGCTGGAAAGCTTAGCAAATCCCTCTGGAAAGGAGGAGTCTGACAGCCTGTAAACCATTCAACACTAATGTTTCTGTTGTGTGTCTCATTTTCCCTTAGGTGCTGGGCAGCACCATTGCATTTTCCATCCGGTACCAACTAGTGCGCTTGTTTTATGACGTCTGACTGGACTGTCAGGAGCAAGGGAAAGAGCTGTACCTGCCAGTCCTTTTTCTCCAGTGGCTGACCAGATGATTCAACTGATCTTACTGCAGCCCTCTGAGAGCCTCAGAACACCTGTCAAACACAAGCAACTGCTCTGTGTGGGCTAGTCTTGAACGGTATTTTTTTGTGCACCAAAGGCTTTTGTCCAATTCTGCTGATAGAAAAGGTTCACTGCTACTTGGACATCATTGTTACTGGGAATACCACTCAGAGGGAAAGCAAATGACCCAAATGTTTAGTGGCAGCACTGGAGGGAAGTGGGAAAGATGGAATCTCTCTACATCTAACAAGGATGTTACTGTCCTCAAGAGAGAAAAGAGCAACTTTAAATTCTGTGAGACTCTGTAGAGCACAATAAGTAAACCAGGACAGGCTTCTCCAGTCCTTTGGTCTGTGGACATAGAGTGACATGTTATAAACCATGCTCAAAACTCGGAGTGCTCCAAGAATAAAATAACTCATGGTACCCTTTCCCCTGCAGTGCTTTGCCTCGACAGTGTTGGCATGCAGTGAAACTGGGTTACATGATCCCTCTCTGTAGCTTTCCAGCGTGCTAGGGGGCTGATCATTTCTACAGTGTACTCCCTCCTTTGGTATGGCTGCTGGGAACGCTCTTGCTGATGGGCTTTTAATCCTGAACATCTTTATCACCTGCCTTCCTCCTTGGAAGAGGACACATCTGGAACAGGCTAGCAGAGTAAGGACCGCTGTGTCCTTAGATTAACATGGAACTAAGACCCTGCAGGCTGCCATTATCTCCTTCTCAGATATAAATAACCATCTACACAGCAGTACCTAGCACCCTAGCTCAACACAGAATTGCTACTTGTGCTGCAGAAAGACACAGAACAGCCATCGGAGCACCAGGTTAAAGAGCCTGCGGAAGAGTAACGAGAGTGCAAAGTGAAATAATGCAACAGCAAAAACAGGGATGCTGAGGTGGCTGAGAGTAGGAGTTGCCAGGTCCAGTACCTTGATAGATGCAAGGCTGCTGCAGCTCTGCACACCCACATCCAGCCAGTGCTTTTCCAGTAGGCAGAAACGTGTCTGTCCAGCAGTGCTGAGCAACAGACAACACACAGCACTGCAGCATCAATGGCACCAGTGGCCAAATCCTTTTCCTCATCTCCAGTTTGTAAATCTGCTAGTAGAGTGTTTTCATAAACACCTACACACACAAACGTTATGAAACCCTTCAGTACCTGGCCTTAAACACTCGGTCTGTCCAATGGCTAGCTGCTGGATTTCACCCAGGCAGCCACTCCATTGTCTCCAGTAAGCTGGCTGAGCCCTTCCCCCAGTGAGCATCCTGCCCACCCTCATCTCTCACATACGCGGTCCTGGATACCTGGCTCGGGATCACACATCCTTTCATTCCACTGCAGCCCTGGCCCCTCCCTGCATGCCCTGGGGTCTTCCCATTTGCTGGGGCCACACACACGGGCCCCTCAGACCAGGGGTCTGTGCCAGTGGCTGCTGCTCAGACCTCGAGACATATATAGGTAGACAGTCCTCTCACCCTGGGGAAAAAACTACAAATGGAGTTTAGAGAGACAAGACAGACTGCAGAGATAATTGTTACTGTTGTTAACATGTTAAGACACGGCCACTTTCTTCACTCTTCTTCAATAGCCCCATGTTTTTCTCCTCCCAGTCCACTTTGACTCCTTCCCCACCCTTGCTGCTTCGCTTGATATACCCACATTACAAACCCATAATATATCTCACACATTCCCACAATCCCCTAAAAAGGATCTCACGATAGGTTTTTATTCCCAAATGCTCTTCCCCCATGACTGCAGCTACCCCTCGGCCTGCAGGCATCCCGGGGGCCCCTCTCCTCCCTCTGGGCTGTAACCCAGGCCCAAACCAGGCCCCAGGCGCTCACTCCACCCCTCACACGGCTCAGGGAGCGGCCCAGGGACAGCCCCTCTCCCTCGGCTTCTCCTCGCTCGTCACCACCCGCCCTTTACTCACGCAGTGACCCGGGCGGCGGCTCGCCCCGGTGTCCCCACCGAGGCCGCTGTGGGGCCGGGGAGGGGACAGAGAGGACAAAGGAGGGGACAGAGAGGACGGGGGGGGGGACCCGGCCTGGCCCTTCCCCTCACGGACCGTCCCCATCGGCCGCGCTGCCGTTTGAATTTGGCGCCTCGCGCGCTGATTGGCTGCGCCCCTCCGCCAATACGCTCCAGCCACAAGCCGCGGCTCCGCGCAGTCGACCAATCAGCGGGAAGCTTCTTCCCCCAGGCGCGCCAATCGCTAGGCGCGGTGCCGCCGCCCAATGAGCCGAGGCGTACTTGGCGGGAGGTTATAAAAGCGCGGTGCGCGGCGCGGCCGCCCTCAGTTGGCGGCGGCGGGCGGAGCGGAGCGGGCTTGGTGTAGAGCGAGGCGCCATGTCCGGCCGTGGCAAGAGCGGCGGTAAGGCCCGCGCTAAGGCCAAGTCTCGCTCGTCCCGGGCTGGGCTGCAGTTCCCGGTGGGGCGCGTCCACCGACTGCTGCGGCGCGGGCACTACGCGGAGCGGGTGGGGGCCGGCGCGCCCGTGTACCTGGCGGCCGTGCTGGAGTACCTGACGGCCGAGATCCTGGAGCTGGCGGGCAACGCGGCGCGGGACAACAAGAAGACGCGTATCATCCCCCGGCACCTGCAGCTGGCCGTGCGCAACGACGAGGAGCTCAACAAGCTGCTGGGCGGCGTCACCATCGCGCAGGGAGGCGTCCTGCCCAACATCCAGGCCGTGCTGCTGCCCAAGAAGACGAGCGGCGCCGCCGCGGGCCCCGCCAAGGCCGGCAAGAAGGGCAGCGGACAGCAGTCGCAGGAGTATTAGGCCGGCCGCCCCTCCGGCGCCACACAAAGGCCCTTTTCAGGGCCACCCCATTGCTCACGGGAAGAGCTGCGATCCGCGCAGGGCGGGGGAGGAGGGGACGGGCAGGAACCGGCCCGAGGCCCGGCAGGCACGGAACACGAGCCGCTCCGTGAGGGCTCGTGGTTTAACTGTATTTGCCTCTGTTGCCGTCAGTGGGCGTTGCATAGAGAATAAACAGTGTTTCGTTTACAAAACGGGACGCCGGTACGGTGCCGTTTCGGTATTTCTGCAAGGCACTGTGACACAAAAGCGCTGGTGAGAGGATGGTAACCCAGTGGCGAGTGCAGGGAGCCGCAGTTAAAGGAAGGAGCTGTTACAATGAAAGGCACGATAGCCCAAATTTGGGCTTCTGCCTCAGCTCCCCATTGGCTGGCTAGCATGAACTGGCTCAGATTACCCCTGGGGATAAGCACGTGAGGGAAGCCACAATGGCTGCCCACTCCCTAATTTAATCCTGACCAATTGGCACTTCTGCACCTACCTAACAACTGCAAATTTAACTTACCTTGAGTGAGACCAAGGGTGGAAGTGGTATCTGTGCTACTTTACTAAAAGGAACATGGATCAGCAACCTGATGGGAGCCTTCAGTGGCCCAGTGAGTGAACAGGCCCAAATTAAGCACTCAGCACAGTAGAGCATTTCAGTACTGGCACAAGTGAGGCTCCAATTATAACCTGTAATGACCACTTCATTCCTAAGTAGAATATAACACAGACTTTTATTTTTAATTTTTGTTTTTAAGTTCCTAGCTACAAAAATTTGAAAATACCTCAGAGACACTTGGCAGTTCAGAAAAATGTGGAGAGGGATGAAAGCCCTGAACAGCACAAACTACTCAAGTTAGTTAGCATGTTATTTCAGGTTTTTGCACCCAAACATCAGGCAAGACTGGTGTGAATGTTTAAATAAATGCCATCCTGCAGAGGATGAAGGTGGAGCTGCAGAGTCTTGTAGCTGGAGGTGTAGCACTCCTGGCCATACAGAGGTTCAGTGGGCATCGTTGAGCTGCCTTGCCACACTAAGGATATGTTTTGCTCCCTTGCTCAGCAGTAAATTAGCCAGTTCAACACCCAGGTTCTCTGCAGCTTCCTGGGCCTGACTAGGGACATTCTTGGCTGTGACACCAACGTGCTGCACGTCGTCATTCGGTCCATCTTCATTCTGCAAAAACAAACACCTCAAGGTAAGGCAGCAGGGAGGAGCAGGCAAGGAATTGTTTAGGACACTCATAAAGTGGGGTAAAGTCAGGTCTGAGGAGCCTCAGGAAAAAGGCACTGTAGTTCACGTACCTGATGGGGGTAGTTAACACTGGTCTGCATAGTCTCCTTCAGGCTGTCAGATCCATCCAAGCTGTAGACTGCTCCTGTCAAGTACAGCTTGGAAAGAGACAGAATGGATTAATACCATATTAACAAACAGCCAACTACCCAACACACAAAGCTAAGTCTGCATGGGAAGGCTTTTGTCATGCAGTGGGATCAGCAAGAATAGCAGTACAATACAAGAGAAGAAATCCCTGTCAGGGAAGATGCAACTTCCCAACAAAAAGCCTGAACTTTTTTCTAGTTTCCCACGTCCTTAATCACACTCTATTGTCTAAAAACAGATTTGGTGGGGTCGAAAGCAAGACTTTCAGATCTCAGGGCAACACTCAAAATAAGGGTGTGTTGGGGGAAATCTGGTATGTATTAAAAGGGAATTTTCTAGAAGATGGCTTCAGTAGCCAGACCCACTGATGGAAGGGTCAAGTCAGCCTATCTACCCTAGCTGGCTATAAAGATACCTGCTGAAATTATCCTCAATGAAGGATCAGGGAACATGCACACACTTGGAATGGGTTTTAAGAAATAATCCCAGAAAAAACCAAAGTACTCCTCACCTGGCCATCCTTCAGCAAGGTGTTGACAGCAACAGGGACGCTGCATCCACCTTCCTAGAACAAAAAGCAGCTGACACCAAGGTTCCTACACAGCACTTTCAGAGACCTCTGGAAAGTTTAGGCTGCACACAACCCCACCCATCACTGTTCCAGCCCTTCTCAATTCCAGAGTAATCCTTCCTTCACAGTTTTAGGGAAGTGTAACAGACTTCCCATACCTCAAGGCAGCTAGCAGAGCAGCACTGACTGCTGCAGGCAGCGAAGCAAGGACACCAGACCTACCAAGCGCTTCATAAAGGCTCTCTCAGCAATGCAGCACAACACGGTGTCTGCATCATGCAGGGCAGATACCATATTCAGTATCTCTTGGTCTTTGGCACGAACTTCCACTGCTAAGGCACCCTAGAAGAAGAAACACACACCAAAATGTAATAATTCTTCAACTTCATGCATCTGGTGTGTGCACTCAGCATTGACCACAAGGCAGAAGTCAGAGGGTCAAACCCTTTTCACTAAGGGGGTGATGTTCACAGAAATGAATTACAAAACACTCTACTGGCTGCTATAAACAGAAGACCAGAACTTAACCAGCCAAGTGTTAAAGGTCATGCTGCCACCTCAAACCACTTTAGAACCTATCTCAATTATGTCTGCATATACAGAAACACCCACCTTGCTGTGCCTTTGGGAGGAGTAGGCTGGATAAGTTCAAGGTTCACAACCCCTCCTCAAGAAACAGATCAAGTGGTGAATGGGTAACAGGGACAAAACATTATTTCCTGAGTTGGATACAAGACTGGGGGATGGGGCAGAGGGGAGGGGTGGGGCACTGCACAGTACCTGACCAACACCATCAAAATCACTATTTCAGACTGCATGTGCAGGTTGATCACTTGCAGTCACTGATGGATCTGGTTTAGCAAGTTTGATACCAGCTGAGCAATCCTGTGTAAACTCAGCCATGTGCCCGGAACGGACTGGAACCACTGACCAGCCCAGAGATAAAAGCACTAAGAATGTGCTCCAAGACAGCTGTTCCAGCTCCAACTTGCAGGAGTCAGGACACCATGAGGGAGAAGGATGGAGCATCACAGGGCAAAGATGCTGCAGTGCCTTTGCACAATTATCCTGGTGCAGTGTCACACCAACCCTGCCATGTCACCCCATTGTAGCTGTGTACGTGTTCCCTTTCCCATTTATTTACTGACAGAAATCAGCCCCCACTACACTAAGAGAGCTGACTCCCATTCTTCCAACAAGCTGTGCCTAAAACAGTGTAATGGCCAAGAAAAGAGATGGATGCAGCAGTTTTTTTGCAACCAACACATGAGAAGTCTTCAGCAAAATTAACCAGACACAACATGCTGCTGCTGGCTTTCAATACACAGCATAGCTGAAAGTACAAAAGTTTTAACACACCTGTCCAACAGCATACAGACAATCTTCAGGGCCTAGGAGCTGGAAGAAAGCAAAATCAGAGTTAGCTCAAGTCACAGTGTTCAGAATATAGGAAACAAGAGCCAAACTCTATGCTTGTTTCTAATACAAACTGAATTCACGTCAGACCAAACAAATATCACCCCTCCCTTCCCATGCCCCAGTGTTTCCACCACTAAAGTGAGACAATGCATTTCCCACTAACTGGATTGTAGCTCTTTGTGCAATAGCCAGTCACAAGGATGTGAGTTTTGCACAGCGCTGCGCTGCCAGATGTGAGTGCTGCAAAGTGCTGGGAGATGACCAGACCACAAACTGCTACTGAACCATGGGAGGCTGAACAGGATAAAATTCTGTATGAAGAAAAAAGCGAGCAACCAAAAAAAAAACCCCAAAACTCCCCCTGGAGCACCTCAAATCACAAGCTAACGTGGCAATGGAGTCAGCAGACTGCATGCTCCCCTTGGGCAGGACCACCACAAGGCCTGAAACACAGCCAGGTGATGGTTTGGCAGAGAACTGTATTTTCTGCTTTGCTGCTCCTCACCTGGCCAATGCGATTCTCCCAGCCCATCCTCTTCAGGCCAGCAGCAGCCAGGATGATGGCACTGAAGTCTTCCTTCTCATCTAGCTTCTTCAGGCGGGTATTTAAGTTCCCCCTCTGTGGAAGTGGTTAAGCAAGCATAGAAACAGCAGGCAAACAGCCCTACAACTACTTGAGCATTTACAGACTACAGAATCCAACAACCTCCAAATGACATCAGTACCATCCCAAAAGAAGTATTAAATATGGACAATTGATTCTTTAAATAGAATTTTGCTGAGCATTATGGAATATTAATTCACATGCTGACTCTGCCCATCATTTAACACCCATCTCCTCCTGCACTGCAAAGAACTCTGCTCCTAGGCCTGCAGTAACAATGCCTTTGCTTAGTAGTTCAGCCATCCGCATCAGAACCAGTGGTCCAAGCCACATCCAGGGCTCCTGGTAACCCACTGGCATTTGGTCACATGCCTTTCACAAACACAGGGCAGGCACCATCCTTCAAAAACACACAACCCATCGCACCCTGAGCTCCAGCGAGAGCACAGCTGGCCCCTTGTTCACAGCCTCACAAGAAAGCAGAAGACAGAATGACTACAGTGCCACCCCCACTCTCAGAACAGGGTGGCAGAGGACAGCCTTTGAGGAAGCAGTTTGTTCTTGTAGGTCAGCTGGTACAAATCAGCCTTGAATGTAGACTTTGCATAAAGTTGTGTTTTCCTCATTGCAGCTTTACCCAGCTCCCATGTTTTGCCAGGAAAGGATACAATATCCCTGAATTCTAACTGAGGGAACTTCTTTTTCAGCTGAGCTGCTCTCCGAAGTGAGCTGGTTCCAATCACACTGTAGGGAAAAACAGAATCAGTGAAATCCAGAACACTCCTAACACCTCCAGCCACAGGTATGACAGAACTTCCAAGGAAACAAACAGTAGCTTTTTTTTATATGTATATCTTGAAAAGAAGATCTAAGAACCAGTCAATGATTTATATCTCCTTAGAAGAAAGAAAACCAGTTTAGCATAAAGCCTGGCTGAGGCCACTCCCAAGGAGCCAATTTACAGAATATGTTTCTGGAGAGCAGCCCCAGTCACTGCCAAGGACTGATGAAACCTCATTTAAAGACCACATTTATCACAGAAAAAAAGATTTGGCTGCCCCAAAATGAAGCAGGCAAAGCTAAACAACTGAAGTGACTAAAACGGAGGAACTTCCTCAGTGACATAAATGCAGTAAGTAGAGAACCTCTGAGTGCAGTGTAGGCAGAAAGCATTTCCTTTCTCAAGATGTATGATGTTCACTTCTCCTCAGAGAATTCAAGAATCACAGAAAATGCTGATTTGGAAGGGACCCATAAGGATCATCGATCAAGTTCCAGCTCCTGGCCCTGCCCAGGACACCCCAACAATCCCATCATGTGCCTGAGAGCACTGTTCAAATTACTCTTGAACTCTCTTACACTTGGTGCTGTGACCACTTCCCTGGAGAGCCTGTTCCAATGCTCAACCACCCTCTGGGGGAAGAACCTTTTCCCCATATCCAACCTAAACCTGCCCTGACACAGCTCCAGCCACTTACTCAAGTCCTGTCAGTGGTCATGAGAGCAAAGAGATCAGTACCTGCCCCTCCACTTCCCCTTCTTGGAAACCTGGATCCTGAACCAGACATGATTTTCCTGCTATCCAGATATGGAGAAGCACAAGTCCATGTTTCTATTACAGCTAGTTTATTTCTTTAACAGAAATAAAGGTCTTTCTAATAGCTACCTTAATCTGAGTAATTACACTCAGCTGTCTCAGGCAAAAGATTCCAATAACTTCTATGAAAAGGCAGGTAATTCAAAATGGAAAAACCACAAGGAAGTGATGCCAAAAAAGCCCAGGAGGAAATCAGAATTGACTGGCTGAAAACACAAGCATAGTTCAGGTCCACAAAAGCCAAAATCCTGCACTGGACACCCTGTCTGCATTGTATGCATTCCCCTGCAATAGGCACAACACAAGGGAGCAGGAATTCACTCTGGAGATCCTGAAAAGAAAGGGTCTAACTTGAGAAAACATTGCAACTCCAGGGTGGCTTGAGAGATGCAGCCTCACCCAGTGTGCAGCACTCCCTGCTCTGTTCTTCCCAGCTAGTGGGTGCAGCGTAATGTCTGTGGAATGCCCACAAAAGGCAGTGTAAAACCCCTATAGGATAAAGCAAGGAGCTCACTGACATGCTCCTGCAAAGTCTCAACCAGCTGCACCCTTCTGTTTTCACACCTGTCTTCCCACTCACCTCTTTTCAGGAAGGAGGCTCAGTGTTTTTCCACAGTTTTTGGGATGAAATACAACAGCATCAAGTGGGTTTTCCCTTCTGCAAAATAATGCAAGTGTGGAATGAATGACACATCATTTAAGGAAGGCTGTTAAGCTCAGCAGTTCTGCTATCAGTCCCTGGAGGAACTGCCTCTGGCTCCAAAATACCTCAGTCATTTTAAAAGCAAGTGTAGCAACACCTGTTGGCTACAGAACATGAGGGCAGCTCTGGTGTTTCCAGTGTTTTGGAGATTATTCAGAGGGTCATGAAACTTTGAAGACCCAAAAGGATCTAAGCTGACTTTGCTTCCTTTACCGACACTGTGAAGTGCAAGTCCTTCAGAGAATCAAGCCTCATGGCCACACTTACTTGCAGACAGCACCGATGGTAAAACCAGGAGGAAGAGAAGTTGGCAGGTCCTTCAAGGAGTGTACCACAAGGTCAACTCTAAAAATCAGAGGATAGTGATCAGTGAACATATGGTTGAGCTCATGTGGTGATCTACCAAAGGCCTGCAGCTCACCTACAGAAAAGTTGGAACCCACTCTGGGAATTAATGGAGAAGAGAGAGTAGTTTCAGGATTCCACAGCCAGAATTACTACAGAATTCTCATGTTACTCCAAAAAAAGCTGCTTCACCTTTCTGTGTCTCTCTTTTCCCCTCAGGATAATGCCTTCCTCCCAGCAGTGATGCAAGACACTTTAGAAACAATCAAGCTGAATGAGGGAAGGATGCTGGGGATGTTCACACAGAGAGTCTCATACCAATATGCATCAGAATGCAGGCTGGATTATGCTTCAAACTCAAAGTGACAGCAGCCCAAACTACAGGGCACCTGCTTCCTCACACAGCAAGTGAACATCAGTGTAAATGCTCAAATCCACAGTATTTTTTCACCAACTTCACTGAAAATGCAGTATGATATAACTATGTGGCAGAGATAAAGAAGAATACCTTTCTTTTTAAACCTACTCTAACTAAGGCAACCCTCCTCAGAACACTAAAAAAAGGATTAAACAACAACAACCCAACACCTCAAACCCATGAAAACACCACTAATCTCTCTCTCCTCCAGCAGGAACCTGAACCAAGGTTTTCTGCAGAGAGAAGTTGCACAGAATGCAGCACAACTTGCCCATGCCCAACTCTCCTGCACATTTAGCTTGCAAACATGTTAATAAATGTTAGCATGACAGCAATAAATATGTTTTGCAGTATGTTACCACCACCAAGCAAAGTATTTTTAAAAGAACACACTCATAAGCATGAATCAAGTGAAATTACAACCTAACTGGGGCAAAGTGACAAAACTCCAATTCAAAACGTGGCCTAAGCCCATGGTAGAGAGTGAAAAGGGAAAGAAAAAGACAGTGACTTATCAAAGGATCTGTTTTATTAGCCAGAGCTACCAGATCAGAAGCAAAATAGATCACATATGCAGCAAGTTAAAGATATCCAAAGAGCAACGAATGCCAGTGCAAGAAGAGAAAACAATAAGCTCTTACTCATTTTTTTCAAGAGCATTTTCCAACTCTTTGGTGAAGAGGCTCTTCTCCCCGATCTACACATAAATGGAAGAACATGAATCACAAAAGAAGCATCAGTCAATATAACTTCAAATACAATTAGTTCTTGTATAGAGGAAGAAGAGATTCTTTACCTTGGAAAGTGCTGTATCCAAGATCTTGTCTCCAGTTGTTGACATGGCAACTGCTCAGAGACAGTACAGGTAAAATGTGAGGCTCAGTGAGAGCACTGGGCTTAGGCTGAAATCACCCACGAGCAGGGCAGAGTCACACACTGCTGGGTGAGCACCGACTCAGGCTCACTACAAGAGCAGCTCACTTCTAGAAATACACTGCACTCACAACAAGTGAAATGGAGACTTCCTTCACTGCCATCAAAACCAAAGCAGGGGAAAGGGAGAGGGTTTGGCAAGAGCTGACCCAATGGAAACTGCGACACTCGGTCTCTGGAGTGCCAGTGAACACACATGCAGCAGTAATCCCTCCTCACTGCAAGGCTGAGCTCCCATTAATGCTGTTGAAAGCCTCAAGCCCCAGACCAGAACATGCCCCTAAAGCTTGGTGAGGTGCAGCCAGACCAATACCAGGTTTGCAAATGGAGCAACAGAACACCATCTCCATCACATACTCAGTGCTGCAATTATCAAGAGCCTATGAAATCCATCTTTCTCCCCTG
The DNA here is from genome assembly GCA_035222235.1 of Margarornis squamiger. NCBI lineage: Eukaryota > Metazoa > Chordata > Aves > Passeriformes > Furnariidae > Margarornis > Margarornis squamiger. Next base: position 6,990,722 of record JAWWTY010000064.1, on the reverse strand, counting down.
GAAGAAACCAGCAGCAGCAGCTGCTCAGCCACACAATGTAACTGAATTCATGCTGCACTCTTAGATAAGCAGGGTCAAATCCTCCTCCTCCTGCCTCTACACACACCTCTTGCACACAAAGATAACCAACTGGCTCCTGCTGCCATCCATCCAGGGCAGCATCCAAAAGAACTCACCAATCTCAAAGTGGAGGTCAGGGTACAGCTCACGGAGCATGGAAACCACGCTGTCGGTCTGAATTCTGGCCAGCTGCAAGGAAACAGAAAGTCCTAAGGAAAGGGCACATTGTAGCTAAGGAAGCTTTGCTACTCTTCAGCAGTCGGGCATGCACGCCCAGCACGTTCTCTCGAGATCAAAAGCATCAGAAATAGGTTGCCTCGAGTGAAATAACTCACATGCACAAACTCCTTGAACTGTGTGAACTCTATCATGACCAGCCCACTTCAGTGACAAACTTCTTTTACTAAGTGGCACAACATTTCCCCATGTCCAGTGCTGTCATGATGCAAGCACTGAATTTACTGAGTTAGGAAGAGTGACTAGAGCAGAAGCCTGCAGATCAGGATTCTCATGCTTCTACGACTTGTGTTTCACCTCTGTGGAACATGACTGCTGAACCATGCACACTCATCAGAAAAGTGGGCAGAAAAGGAGAATCATCCTCCTGTTGCTCAGTGATGAAAGAACAAGTCATATGTACACTGAGTCTCTAAGAGTATGAATTTTACCAATACTGCAAGTTTTGGGATAAGCCAAAAAAAAGTAGGATTTCACTGTGCCACTGGAAAAATCTACAGTTTCTGTCAAATACAACTTACTTTTCCTCTCTAAGAACAGAGCTTTATTTAGAGGTTCTACAGACACACACAGAGAAAAGTAGCACCTTAAGCTGTCACATACAGCAAGCAACAAATCTCAAAGCAGTAAACTGCAGGAAGAACATGCCTTTGCAAAGAACAGCAGAAACAAGTAAAATAAAGCCAGGATCACAGCGTATCATCATTCCACACATGCAAGAAGCAGCAGACTCAAGCAGCTACAGGTGTTTCAGCTTTTCTCCCACGAGGGGCTTAGGACTCTTTGGTAATTAACACGGTTCTCAGGAGTGTATTTTCCCTACAAATAAAATGACTGTAAGTAGCTGCTTCCCTTTGTAAAATGCCCCAAGAGCCTCAGGGTGGAACAACCAGGCAGCACATAGGCAGAGCTGTGTCCCTTGCCCCGCCGTTTCCCCAAACGCACGGAATTCTTCCTGGAAGGTGCCACCAGCAGGAACGAGATTATCTCCGCTCAGAGCTCCGAGGGTGGCTTATCTCCCGCCGCGGGGCTGCGGCTGGCAGGAGATACCTGCTGCTGTATCTGCGGGCACGGTGCTGCCCCAGCGGGGGCTGCGGCCCCCGGGCAGGGCGGCTCTCCCTGCGGAGCCCTCGGGCCCCGGGCGCGGGGGCAGCGCTGACGGCACTGCGGGATCCGCTTCACACTCTCCTCCCGAGGAGGGAGACACAAGGGACGGGCCCCGGGGGCTCAGCCCTTCCCTCAGCGGGCTCCGGGGGCTCAGCGATTCCCTCAGCCCTCAGCCCTTCCCTCAGCTCTCAGTCCTTCCCTCAGCCCCTTCCTTCAACCCTCAGCCTTTCCCTCAACCCTTTCCTTCAACCCTCAGCCCCTTCCCTCAGCCCTCAGCCCTTCCCTCAGCTCTCAGCCCTTCCCTCAGCTCTCAGCCCTTCCCTCAGCCCTTCCCTCAGCGGAGCCCAGGACGAGCCGGGTGCCGGAGCGCGCCCCGCCAATGCCCACCTGGCTCCTGCGGGTGCCCACGCGCACCGCTCTGCCCTCCACGCCGTTCTCGCCCCGCGGCTGCAGCGGGTCCGGGTCCGGGTGTGTGCCCGGGTTGGGGTGTGTGTCCGGGTTGGGGCTCTCGCCCGCCCCGCCGTTCCCCGCTCTGTCCCCGCCGGCCTCGCCCGGGCCCGGCTCCGCCATCACTGCCCGCCCGCCCGCGCCGCGCACGTGACCGCCGCCGCACGGGGACACGCCCCCAATGGAGACCACGCCTCCTGAGACCACGCCCTCCAAGGGCGGCCACGCCCCCTTATTAAGGGACACGGCCCCTCATTAAAGGACACGGCCCTTCAGTCGGGCCGGGGGCGGGGCCGAGGGACAGCACGGCACGGTATTGGGGTACAGGGCCTGGATTGGGGTACGGGGCATGGATGTGGGATCGGGGTACGGGGCATGGATGGGGCACAGGGCATGGATGGGGTGTTGGGGCACAGGGCATGGATGGGGTGTTGGGGTACAGGGCATGGATTGGGGCAGGGGGCATGGATGTGGGATCGGGGTACGGGGCATGGATGGGGCATGGGGCATGGATGGGGGATTGGGGTACAGGGCATGGCTGGTTGACTGGGCCACAGGGCCTGGCTGGGTGCAGCACTGCCCCGCCTAGTTGGATTATTAGAGCCCAGGGCCACACTGGTTTATTGTGACCAAGGGCCTGGCTGGTTTAGGGGGGCCCAGAGCCTGGCTGGGTGCAGCCCTGCCCCAGGCACGAGGGTTTATTGGGACCGAGGGGTGAAGCCACACAGAGGTGTCCGAGGACACGGAGCAGGAGCTCCTACAAGCCAGAGGGCACACACACAGTCCAGGTCAGGTGCTGCGCTTGGTGTGGATGAGCAGCTCCCTCTGCAGCCCGGCCTCCAGCGTCGTGGCTGCCTTTCCCGAGGGCAAGTCCGTGATGAGTGTGAGCTTGTTGAAGACCCCACGACCAAAGTAGTCAGCAACAACAGAGAAGCCATCGTTGGAACACTTGAGCTGGAGGACACACAGCAGCAGCGTCAGCAAAAGCCTCCAGGCCCTTTGCTTTCCATCCCTGCACTCCCTGGCTCTTTGCTCATCCCGTGCAAGGACTGCACGTAGCAGAAGTCGGTAAGATTTTCTGACACTGGCCATTCCACCCCATGTTTCCACCCTACATCTGAGCCGTGCACAGAGGAGATAATGAACAACTGAATTACGCAGGAGGGTGATTGCCTCAGCTACTCTCATTTCCATTTATGTCCCATTCTCATCTTCACCACTTCATCCTTGGGAAATACAACACAGATGCAACATTTTGGTCCTGTCCCCCTTCTGATTCAAACAATTCTTTTTCCTTTCTCCCTGATTTGTTCTATGCAATTCATTGACAGGCTGTGACACTGACCAACAGGTCTCAATCCATCTGAGGGTCAGGTGAGAATGGATTCTCATTCATCTTTGCAGAGCAGCAAGGACTCTTCATGCCCTCTACACAGTGCAGTCACCCTAAGGTCTAATGCCTCATTATTCAAACTCAACATCACCTTGTTTACAAAATACTTTCAAGCCTTCCCCTTTTCTACCTGCCCCCACTGGTCTGTACATTAATCTACACTCTATTTATTTCCACATGCTAAGACAGGCAATGTTACCCTACCTGATGCTGAAACTGGTCGTGCAGATCCCTCTTCTGCTCCTGGGCTCGGATCATGTCCATGACTTTGCGGTTCTCTGGCATGCACGTGGGACACTCCGAATCACTCTCGGAGTAGCTTTCAAAGCAGTGCTGGTGGAAGGAATGCCCACACAGGAAATGGACTGAAGGCAGCTCCAAAGCACTGGTGCAAATGCTGCACTTGGTCTTCTGAAAGATCTTGGGACTGAGAGAGGGACAAAAGGGAGAAGTATGAGAAAGACAAACTATATTTTACCTTAATAAAAGAGTAGTTCTGTCCTTAATAGGACAAGACAAGACAGCACACACTCATGCACCTTGCTTTTAGCTCTTCAATCTCCTGGCGGATCCTTGTGGTTTCTTCCCGGTACTTCTGAATTCTCTGCTCATCCTGCTCTATCTGGCGACTCTGCTTCTGCAGCTTGTTGACAAGATAATCCTTAATCACAGACAGGGTGGCTGTGGAGTTATGAGCCAGCGTCTGCACAACTGAGAGGGACCAAGATGTTAGTTCAAACACAAGCACAAAACATACAGCTACACTAGTCCCTTTTTTCCTAATTAGGGAGCTGTGGCTGACATGGCTTTTCCCTAGAGAGCAGGGAATAATACTACTTCAAATGGTGTGCTCCAACTTCGTTGATTCATCTCTCAAATTTCTGATCTATATTGAGTGCTACAAACCAGTTTCGTTTGAGGGTTTTTGTGGCTTGTTCTTTTTTGTTTGTTTTTACTTGGGTTAGGGGTCTTTTTAGGGGGGTGCTGTGGGTTGAGTGCCACATGTCATTATTACCAAGCAGTGGAGGCATAAGGTTCTTGTTCTCGATGTGTTTCAGCACTGCAGCAACGTACTCCTTGCAGTCCTCCTCCTTCCGTGCAAAGTAGCCAAGAGCCTGTTCCCAGAGACAAGCCTCCTGGTCTCCATACAACTCACACACCTCAATCACCTTCTTGTACTGCTCATTCTGCATGTGGTAGTGCATGATCTGTTGGAAACTACAGAGAAAGACTCGTCAGCTGCCACAGTCCATCTCTCCCTTTGAATTGTTACAAGGACCTCAGGTTTTCACCCAGCCATGCAATCCCCAGACTCACACAGAAGCCAAAGACAGGTCTGTCATTCACTCTCTGTGTGACTGCCTTGCTCTAACAAGGCATTTCAGCTGAGCAATCATCTACTGTTCCCATCTTGAGACACTAAAGAGGTCACTACCACTGAAGGCACAGACATTTATGGCTCAGTGGGGGCAGGAAGGGAAGGACTCTGCAGACAAGAGCAACACTCACAGTTTGCCCTGCTCATAGAGGTAGAGGACACCATCCTTGAAATTGTGCATCTGACACAAGACCAAGGCCTTATCAAAGACTGTTTTGAACCTTCCACTCTTCAAGAGGGTGAGGGCTTCATTGTGCAGCTTCTCCTTGATCTGCAAAGAAGGGGGAGAGGTCAATGAGAGCAACACTGACACACAGACATGTACACACTATTTTGGACTAAGACCTGACAATGCGCAGCTCTTTCACACAGGACAGTTTTGCTATTTGTTCTCTATCCCTTTTAAGCAAACAGGACCTGATTTTCTTTGCCCAAACAGCCAGCATCCTCACAGATTTAGGCAAGCAAACAGAGAGACTTTTGTGGGCAAGGCATCTGCTCACAGAGCCTGTATTGTGTGGAATCTGTTCTTAAACGAGATTCACACAAAGAAAATTCAGCTTGCCTGAAAGGAGTATTCTCCCAGCTAGCAGGCTGCTTTCCCATTTATGTGCCACTTGTCCAGCACAGCATATGTATTGCCTCATGTTATCAATGCCCAGCTGGAAAGGCTACGGGTTTGCAGGAATGCAAATAGGATTCAAAGGCACCGAATCTATCTCTCAAAACACAGTGCTGGAGGAGCTCAAACCTGCTCATCTTGTTCATGTGCCCAGTTCTGGAGTCGAAGCTCCAGTAAAGTGTCATAGACACCCTGTGGAGAGTCAGCCTGAACCTCAGTCATGTGCTCCAGAAAAGCCTTCAGTTCCCGGGAGTTGTTTGCAAAGACTGGGATGAACTCTTCTGAATTAGCCTGCAACACAGACAGAAAGGGACAAGCACCTAGATCAGTCTAAGCTGGACTGGTGATTCCTCCCTCCCTGTGAGGAATGTTCTTTCACAGAGTCTGAGACATGACAGATGTCTCAGCACAACACAGCACAACACAGGACACTGACTACACCAGGAATCAGTTCTGAGGACAGCTTCAAGTGGTCTCTTGTCTCTGGGACTACCAGTACACCAAGACAGAGCTGTCTCCCTGGGGCCTTCTGTTCTCCAGACAACCCCAGCTCACTCAGCCTTTCTTCAGAGCAGAGGTGTTCCATCCCTCTGCTCATTTTTGTAGCCCTCCTTTGGACCTGCTCCCACAGGGCTGTGTCATTTCTGTGCTGAGGGCTCCAGGGCTGGACACAGAACTGCAGGTGGGGCCTCACCTGAGCAGAGTATATTTAGGTATAGCTCTCATACCTAAACCATCAGGCTGACATCACAAGGCATGCAAAAGCACTCACTTGCTGCAAAGTCACTACTGGAGAGTGACAACTCTCTGTGAACACAAATGGTACCTTTTTCCCTTCCAGCACCCCGTGGCTGTCACTGTCTCCCGAGGGCCGGTAATCAGTGCAAAGGACCTTCAGCAATTCCGTGGTCTCCTTAGGGACATGGTGCATCAGGATTTTACCGTAGCGCTTCATGTTGCTCTCTGCCTGCTCAAAGGGCAGCTTTCCAATGTAGTGCAAAGCCTCTTGGTAGTTCTGTGGAGACAGCCAGCAAAGCAATCACAGGGCATTGGCCTCTTCTCTCCACTTTGAGGTTAGGACAGAAAGCACTGAAGGTGTGCTGTCAGTATGCCACAAACACCATTTGCTCTGAATTATCACCTAGTTCACTATTCCTGCTAGCTTTCCTCCTCAGGGAGGAAGATGGAATGTGGCCTGGGGAAGACTTTTAGGTGAGTCTCTCACTAACAACTCTCCCTCTGATTTCCACCCCTAGTCTACCAAACATGCCAAAAGGAGAAAGGCAACACACAAGCAGCATCAAGTGTTGTTGCTGCTGCCTCAGCAGTCCCACCAGCATGACATCCTCAAGAAAAAGGCCAGTGAACTGGTATTCTCACTGAAGAGGAGGCTGCAGAAGTGGTGTCCTCCCAAGTAAGAACACAGGAGCAGTTATGTCTCCTCACCTTGATGTCTTCTAGCTGGATTTTGAGGTACCACTCATGATGCTCGTGCTTCTCTGCCAGGTACACGGCGTGGGAGTAGTACCCTGCCTGGCGCAGCACCTTGATGGCTGTTTCCACATCAAAGCGCACCTCGCTGTCACTCGTCTCCAAGAACAAAAGACAGTCCCTCAGAAACAGTCCAGAAGCAGCAATCATTTATGTTAGAGGAGGAAAGCACGAGCAGGGACAACTCAGTACCTCTAAGGCAAGGGAAAGGTCACACGTGCAGAAAGGAAGGAATCTGACCACCTCTCATTCTCTTGCCAGTTGCACTGGCAGAAGCACACTCAGACCCAGAAGGCAAGCCAACCAAACTGAGAATGCAAGCAAGAGCTTGCAAACAAAGGAGTAAAGAAGGGGTACTGAGTGGCAAATCCACTCTTCTCTCTCTTAATGGCCCTACAGGAGCCAATTTACAATTTACACTGCTGCTTTTTAATGATTATGATGACACAATAACATAGCAGAATTTCACCTCTCCTCCATACCTTAATGAACTCTTCCAGTTTGGAGCTGTCTTTGAGTTTGGTATAGCAATTCAGCAGAAGTGTAGTATGGTCTGCATTGGCCAGGGACTGCAGGTGGAGGGTCTGTAGGTAAGCAGTGAGGTTGTGGATACGCTGAGCATCCAGGAATTTTCGAATAACATAGGAGGGTTCCAGCTTCCCTATAGTTCTGTGAGGGGAAGAGTCATGTTACAAGATACTGTGCAACCAGGAAGTCAAAATAAATGGAGCAATTAACATAGCACAGAGAGACCTTAACCTCAGCAGGCACCAACCCACTGGGGATCACTCAGGTATATAAGACAACCCTTCTGCACACACAGATACAAAGGCCTCAATCAGGACAACCATGACAGTAAACAAGGAGTTAATCCTCCTTTAAATGCAGCAGTGAGAAGATAGGCTAGGCTCTGACCACAGCAAACTAGGAAGCCCAGAAAAGGAGGGAAAAAAGCTTTTTCTCTCATTTTAGTTGCATAATTAAAAAGTCAGTTTTAAATGCTCACACCCGTGTGGAGCAGTTTAGCCACAGTTATGATGAGACTTAACACAAGCCAACAGTTAAGATCCATGTCAACTCTCACAAGACACTGGGGACTCCAGTTCAACATTAACCCTAACACTGTGTTGCATTTTAAAAATTCAGCATGAAGTTTTCAGTAAGCCCCAAACCCAGGCTGCTCCAAGTTTGAGTTTTAAAAAACCCAGAGTGTTTTAAAACATTGAACTGTTTGAGTGTTTTCCAAGGAGACTGCCATCCGTTGCCAAATTGCATCATCCATCTTACCTGGAGCCATTTCTTCTTTATAATGCTGTCACCATGCCCCACTCCATTCCACTGTGCCTACATTATTCATGTTTAAATATGATCAAAGTGAAGAACTTGATCCTAAGGTGTACAGAGCAATTTTCAAAGACTCTCAATCTCACTGAAATGCTTTTCTCTACAGGTAGAACTTTCACCTCAACTCATGCTTTCTTTTTGGTTTGGACTGGTTTTATTCCTGAGCTGAAACAGAAACCAAGGGCTCTGTAGCTCCCACCTTCACCACAACATCCCAGGTCCCCAGGACCTACCTGATGTACTGCTGGATGGCCCCGTCGTGGTTGCCCTTGTTGTAGAGGTGATCCCCGTACTGCCGGAAAATCTCTGACAAACCATCACTGTCCAGGTGGTGGCTCTTGGCCAGGTTAATGGCCATCTCAAATAAGTTCTTTCTGAACAGCATCTGATTAAAAAAAACATAGAGCAGCGTGAGAGAAGTACCACCTCACAAAACAAGTTCAAATACACCTTGAACACATGCTGTTTCTCCTTTTTAGTGCATAAGTGTGCTTGGGCTTTTAAATACCAAATGTCTTATAACACTGTCATGCTGAAAAACTATTAGCTCGCTTGTTATGTAACTCACTCACCTGAATGGTTCAACTTTTCAATCTGCAGAGCCAGTACAATCTTGCAGAAATAAGGCAGAGACTAATAAGAAAACAGATTTACGTGCCTCGAGTTTGGTTTGTGTATCCTTCTCCTGCAGTACATGGATCTTGCCATCTCTGGTCAGCACATAGAGAGAGCCCCACTCTGCCAAGACATCCACTATATCATCGAAGATTGAGCTGTATGCAATGAATTTGTTGCACAAGTCATAGATATTCAGGACTTGTTTGTCCGAATTCTGTGCCTCGTTCCCAGCAAACTCTGACCTGGAGGGCAGAAGAAACTTTTAGAAAACAAGGAGAGCATAACTTGAAATCTTGATAACTGACATAGAGAGAGCAAGACAAGCACGGTTCACTTGGGCAATTAAACTAAGCAAAGCATCTCATATTTATATGCAAATTCCATCATCCTGTTATACTGAGAAATTTATAGGACTGGGAAAAATTCCCACTCATTCAGCAAGCTTAACTGTGCTGCTCTTGCAAAGGAAGCTGGATGAACCTTTGTCAGCAGCCTCTGACAAAGTTGCAATGGGCCTCAAAAGCAGAGCTTCACAGGGAAGAAGGGAAAAGAGGGAAAGCAGGAAGCTACAGGAGCAAAAACAACCCCCCTTTTCCAAGGAGCCCTACTTTGGGGAAGTCTTTCGGTCCTTGGAGACAACGATGAGGTAGCCCCGGTACCAGTGAACGATCAGCTTCTGTCCCTCAAAGGCAAAGCAGGGCCCACGCTCGTCTGGCTGGTAGAGGTACACACACTCATTGCCTGCCACGATGAACTGCAGGTCCTGGGAGGGGTCACTGAGGGAGGAACAGCGCAATCCACAGCCATGGTTGTCCAGCTCCAGGTGAGGGTAGTCTTTCACTGAAAGCATATAAGACTACAGAGGAAATTCAAGGGTTTGGGGTCGCTCTGGCCCACACTCTGATGCCAATGGAATGAGCAAGTCAGAGTCTGGTTTTTCCCAATTCACCTCTCACCTGGATGTTCTCTGTGGTCACCACAAACAGGTGTGTAGTTTTGCCAGACTGTCTGAAAGCCAGGCCAGTGACTGGGTAACTGCCTTCATGGAGGATCTGGGTCTTGCTGTGCCGGTCTCGAGTGATGTCTCCTTTGGTAAGAACAACACTCCCATCTGCAAAGCCTGGTGAAGTGGGCAGACTGAACTGTTACCTTCACAGCACACCTGGAGTTTTACCCAGCATCAGTTAGGGCAGCTCCAGTCAGCAACACCACCTCGCTCAGCAGCAAGGCATGAAGTGAGGGGATTGCCAAAGGTTGTCACATCAGCCTGGGCCAAACCACCTCCCACTGTTCCAGTTCAGAGCTGTCACACAACTGCACACGGGAGGGCACTGCTCAGCAAGGCTCAGCTTTGCTTCCCACACACAGATTTCACATGCAGGTTAGTTTTGTTTGAGCCTGCCTGTGTTTTGTTCTGTGAACAGCCTTCCCATCCTACAGCTGTAACTATCATTTTAACTGCCCTGCTTATTCGAAACACACTGTAAAAAGACAAAAGGGAGATTTTCTAAGAGGGAGTAAAAAGTGCAGTTTTCACAGCTTGCCAACAGCCCCAGGCCACACACACAAGGAAAGCTTTTTAATTCCAGTGCAGGGACCACTTAACCTCACAACATTACTGCTCTCAGACTGTCAGAAATTAAGCAAGAAACATTACAAAGGAATGGTAAACTCCAAAAAGGGAAATTGGCTTTCTTATTTGGGAAAAAAGGTTTCTATGCTTGAAAAAAATATCTCTGTAACATCAGGTATCACAAAACCTACAGCTTCTCCTGTACCAACAGAGCCTGAATTTAGTACTAAGTTCAATAACTATGTAGCTTGACTAGCAGGGGAAAAGGGACATCAGATAAAAATATGTGCTTCCCTTTTGAGTAAAATACACAGACTGAGGCAAAATTTACAGATTTATCTTCTCTGTGACAGCACAATTCTCTCCCTGAGAGAATTACATAACAACTGTGTGAGGAGGAAAACCTTCTCCATGTTCTGTGCTGATTTTTGTGTTATCTGTTCATTTGCCTTACGCCTGAGTAAGGACTGCAATACTTTCCTGAAGCTGTTGCAGCTCAGTTTTACTCACCAATAGCCATGAAATTGAGATTCTCGTGGACAGTCAGGCAGGATACAACGGTGGGCTTGTTACCTGGGATTGCTGGGAAAATCCGTGTGCACAGAGGATTGCCCCCATCTCGCTTCTCCAGGTTCCAAACTTTCACCTACAGGCAGTAAAAAAACATTGTGGCATTGGAGGGCCAAGACCTGGTGACAAATGTCACAGTGCCCAGAAGGAAAAAGGTACTTAAATGAGAAAAGTCAACTGAGATAACCACAGGTGTCTTAAGATTAAGATCTACAATACAAATGCATTTTCCAGTTTTTAATGTGACTTACCAAGGGGTTGATGCCCTCTTCATCCTCTCCAACAGAGACCAGGATGCTGTGCTGCTTCAGCTGGTACAGATGTGTCACCCTCAGCTTGTACGCCTGGAAACTGCTGAGCTGAAGGGAGCGAGGCAGGAACCAAATCTGGCCCTCCATATTTAAATCTCAGTTAAGGCACATAAAGGGGAAGATAACCCCAAACCCCCTCCAATCACGCCATAATCACACCTTAATGCTCCTCGCTGCCCCCTGGCAGGGCTTCAGTAAACACCTCGGCACCGCAGCATCGATACATTTAACACAGGGTGGTTTTGTTTGGTTTTAAAGCAAAGCGCGGCGCAGCTGCCGCAGCACAGCGAGGATATCCCCGAACACGAGGCTGCCGCGGCCCGAGTCGCAGACGGCGATGCCGGGGGGCAGCGCGAAGGGCTTGGCGGGGGCGCCATCGGGGCCCGGCGGCTCCTTCACCGTCTCCCGGTCGAAGAACACGAAGCGCCGCCATTGCAGGTAGGCGGCCATGTTGGCCCGGGCCCCGCGTCACGTGACACAGGCCACGCCCCTTCGTGCCACGTGACTCGGATCCCTCTCCGGTATCACGTGCTACAGGTCGTTGTCCCGTGTCACGTGACACAGGTCACGCCCCCACCCCATAAATTTAATTTTAAAATGTTTCGATATTTTTATTAATAAAAATATCTCGGAGCCTGGTGGGAGCATAACACCCAGCCGGGGTGTCAAGGAGCTTGCACAGTGAATTCAGCAGGGTGTCAACAACCGTGGTTGAGGCGTTGTGTAGAAGAATGGTTGGTAGAAAAGGGACATAGCAAAGGTATTACTAACTTAGGCCTGCTGGAAACATAGGCCTAAGTTAGTAATACCTTTGCTATGTCCCTTTTCTACCAACCATTCTTC
>JAWWTY010000064.1:6961433-6978115 GCA_035222235.1 Margarornis squamiger | reverse complement strand
ATAGCAAAGGTATTACTAACTTAGGCCTGCTGGAAACAGAGGCCTAAGTTAGTAATACCTTTGCTATGTCCCTTTTCTACCAACCATTCTTCTACAGCATTGTACAGGGATATCCCTGCATGGTAGTAACAATAGTAATTTTAGTATTTAATCTTTGAAATAACCCCACTTTTAACTGGGTGTAATATGGTACATGAAAGGCTCGGTGAAGTCCGGGGGGTTGTGAGAGCCTGAAATGGTTAGATTGCTGAGATTAGCAAAGGGATCTATTAACAAGGACCCGGATCACCCTCTGGGGTGGATCCAACAGAGCTCTGCTCTGAATTTTGTCGCTCAATCTACCCCTTCCTGTCCTTATTCCTTTCCTTCTCACCCCCAGGTCTCCACACAGGTCATTTTTGGGGTGGTTTTGGTTTTAGATGGATTGCAGGCAGCAGCAGAGTGAACCTTGCTAATAGTGTTGTGCTGACTTCACTTTAACATTAAACCTGCTTTTGCTGATCCTGGTGCCAGTGCTTTTCCAAGCAACTTTAAAACCCCTTGGCAAGCTCAGGGCACTGCAAGAGATGCCAGGTGACGTCCACTGGTCGAGCAGAGCCAGGACTGTGGAAAGGCAGCTGTCACAGCTCCTGCAGTCACAGGATGGCTTTCCCAGGCAGAGCACCTTTCCCTTTGCCAAGAGCCACAGGACTCCTTAAGCTCATCAGCACACTTCTCACCCAGCACAGCTGACAGAAAAAACCCACAACAAACAGGAGTTCCAGGGAGCTTTTATTGAGTGAAATCAACAAAATCAGGATTTTACCATTCGTCTTTTTTGCACTCGCAACTCATGAAGCTCTTCACGAGTCAGTGCTGCAACACAGATACAGCCAGAGAAAACACATCTCAACAAAATCAGAGCTCCACTGGAGAGTTTGCCAATTTAACAGAAAGCCAATTTTCCCCTCCCTCCCCCAACTGTTTTCAAGGACTAGACCATGTTTGCTGGTTAACAGTAAGAATATCAACCCCTTGTCTAGGGACCAGTGGATTATGACACTCCACTCAAATTGCAAATAATTTCTTTTCCTGAAATAAAAGTTCCAGTTTCTTTCAATAAAGGGAATAGTGACTATTTTCCTTCTCCTGACACCCCTTCCCCAAAATTATTGGTTAAAATACAGCAAGGCTGTATCTTAATAAACCCATCCCTCCCCCCTCCCCACCTTACCCTTCCCTAACTTGTCTACAGCAGAATTTAACAATGCTTCCACGGAGAGGCATTTTAGCAACACAACCATGAACTGAACAAAACCTAAAGCCTGATCTGCCAAAGCCTCCTTGTCAATGTCAGATGCTCTTTGGTCCAGAGACCTGGCTTACTACTACAAAGATAAGCTGTGATCCAAAAAAAGATGGGCCACAAGTTCACAGCAATCAGAAAACTCCCTGCAGGGACTACAGTTGCTCAGCCTCTCCCATGGCAGCTGCAGTGCTGGAGTTTCTGAGAACAAACATCCACTTTGTCCTCAGAAAGCAACGACCAGTCGGCCCCACCAGCACCACAAAGCTCAGGACCAGGGCAAGAACCACCACAACAGTCCATCTCTGCAACCTCTCCCACAGAAACTGAGGCAAGACAGCCACCTGCTCAGGTTTGTGCCCCATCAGTCATTTGTAAAGAAATAGAAAAAAAAAAAGTATTTGAAGCATTTTTAAATCCTTGGAGCAGACACCCTCCCCCCCACCCCATTCCAAATAAAAATAAACAGATCAGAATGAGATGATTTGATACCACCATATAGACAACATGAATTCATGTTGAGCTTCCCTGGTGTTACCCACAAAAACAATCAGAGGGCAAAGGAAAGATGCTCCCATCTCATTCTGGAAACTAAAATGTGTATTTGAGACCAACCCACCCCCCTCCCTTTGGGAAAAGGCCTCCAGCAGCTGCGGTGCCCCCCAGCACACCCAGAGACCATCCTACAGGTTCTCTCGAGTGGCTGAGGGTTCCATCACCCTCTTCACAGCCACCTCGCCCAGCTGTGAAGCTCCATTTCACAGATTCAGGGAGTGACACTTTTAGACTTCCGAGGAAGAAAGAGCAGAATACATCAGGTTCTCACTCACATCAGCTTGGTCAGAGGAAGTATCTGACCTAGGGCTCATCACTGAAGCCTCTAACTAACACACAGGTAAAGGCTGGTACACGACCAGCAAGAACTGGAGCTCCCACGGAACCTCAGGAAGCCAAGATTTATACACACTCCTTACTCTTGGGTAGGGAACAAAACAACCAAGAAAACCCCGAAAAAATAATAAAAAACAACAAACAAAAAAAACCCCCAAAACAAAACAAAAAAACTAGGATTATCCTAGTCCTTTGGAGCATCTTTCCATTTGCAAGATCGTATCTGTTCGAGATAGCCTACTAGCACCAAAAATAGGCTGCTTCCTTCTTGACAAAAAGCCACCTAAAAATGGTGCCCCGATAGTTTAGGTTAAGTGCCAATCCTCAACGAGAGGCCAAGTTTAAAGTAATACTTTCCAAAGTTCTGTGCTTCAAGAGGGACCATCAACGCATGGCACCAGGCTAACCTACCACAAATCCAAGCAGAGCACACACACCTGACTCCACATCGCTATCCTGTTCTTGGTACATGTGCATGCCCTGGTTAAGATACAAAACTTATTTACATTTGTCATGTCTTTTGTTGCACTAAAATGATCCCTCTTCTGTCTGGAAAATCATAAGCTGGCTGCAGTACAAGAGCAAGATTTTACTTTTGGTCAAAGTTACCACCCAGATACTCCCACCCCCCACCCCCAAAAAGCACCCCAAAATTGTTTACATTTAGTACCTGCCAGTCAGACCTAAGCTGTGTGGCTCACAGAGTGCCTGTGACCAAGCTCTTGAGTTTGTACTCTAGTGCAGCATTTGCTACAATTATGGAGTCACTGCTGACAAAAGGAAGAAAAACATCCCAAACACAAAAACCTTTCCATCTTGTAAAGTTGTTGTCAGGAGGCACCTGGCTTGGATGTGTGATCCTCAAGGAAACGGATGGTTAAGTCCGCCTTGTAGTTCCAAACAATTTTACTCCAATTCAAAACAAGAAAAAGGGTCAAAAATGGGGAGAAAGTAAGACAATTAATTCCTGCCTCAAAGGTAAGCAAGCATGGTGAGTGCAGCATCTGTATATGCAATAAACAACTGAGCAAAAGGGATTGCATCTATCCAGGTGCCTCCTGACAGTGGTGGTGAACAGGCTAAAAGGGATTTTAAAAAGAGTAGTTTTTGATTTGTCTCACTCCTTTTGCCTGTAGATCAGGCCAAACATCAAGCATGTTGGGAGGGGCACAATTTAAAGCAACACTACAAGACCAGAAAGTACTTCTCAGCAATATACAATGCAAAATGACAGACAGCAACTCATGCCAAAACCAGAAGAGATGGCAAGCAGCTTCCTGCAGCTTCTGACATTAACAGGGGTTTGCCCTGACCTGCTCACAGTTCTGCACAGAGGCTGCTCTGGGCAGAAAATGCACAGTGCTGCAGGAAGTGAATCGATTCCACAAAGCTCCAGAACTGTCAGTTTATGCATGTAAATTGGTTTTCTATGGTCTCTCTTAAACCCAAATCCACATCTTAAGCATCCACTGCTCAGCAACTCTGACACCCACTGGATTTCCCTCCCACCATGGTGGAACATAGGTCATGGCCCCCTTCAGAGCTTGTCAAGCTCCTGAAGTTTCTAAGGGGGAAATCTAAGAGCATCTCCCACAAGGCTGAGCTATGGATTTGGAGGCCTTGGAGCCCCCCAAGTGATCTCTTCCATACGAGTGGTGCAGGACAGTGCTGCCAGCACCAAAGCAAACCCACTGGGACACGGGACACTTGTGGAGGCCTGCACTTCACAGAGGTCAGAGCACTTCTCATTGTTTAGTGTTGCAGAAAACTGAGCCCCTCTCATCTTTAGCTGCTCCCATAATCAGTCTAATCCCTTTAACCCCAGCAACCTTCATCACAAAAGAAAAAGTTATATATGAACCCAAACAGAAAAAAAAAAAATCATATTTACAAAGTTTGTACAATATACACATCTGATTTTCTATGGGACACACTGCACCAGAGGAAAGAGGGCCATGGCTCTGAAACAAGTCTACATATCAAGTGCTGTAACTACTAATGGAGACTCTTATGGAAACCAGTCTTTAGTGTTCTGCTAGAGCACAGGGCTTTTCTTATGGCTCCTGCAAGGGATGACAGGCTACTCTTTCCTTCTGGAGCTATGATGCTGCACCTAATCAGCCCAGATTTTAAGTTGGTTTCATTTTAAATACAGATATTTACAGTTTGGGTGAACTGCAGATGCATATCAACTCCTCCAGTTAAAAAAAAAAAAAAAAAAAAAACAACAACAAAAAAGTTGAAGAAAAAAGTAGTATTACCAATACAACATTTCACCTCCCAGCCCTGGGCTTGAGTACTTGGGAAGGAGGAGAAGGGGAAGAGAGGGGAACTTTGACCTGAAACCAAAAAACGGCTGTTGATTCCTTGGGCTGTGTTGGAAAGGTGATATTCTGAATGGTCTCATAGCATAAGGCACTTTGCACGAATAAGTAACAAGCTCTTTAGCTTAAAAAACAGATGAGTAACCAGGGAGAAGTTGAAATGCACTCAGTCGATGGTTAAAGAATTTGAAATAGCAGACAAGCTCGTGTTCATCAAGATTCTTCTCTTTTCAGGGTTTCTCTTCTTCCCTTGCTGCCCCTCCCACCCAAAGAAAACAAAATTTAAAACCAGCAGTTAGTGCAACTAATGTTCAATCAGCACACAGTGCAAACAAGTGGAAAAACAAAAAGACATTCCTCCTTTTATCTTCTTTCTTCCTTGCTGCCAAATTTAGAAATAAAAAAAGGCCGAGCTCTTTAGTCTTCATAGTTCCGAAATGAAAAGACGAAGAAAAACCCACAAAGAGAAGGGTATCCCCAAAGAAACGATGTGTCACAGATCTGGATCATAGGGCTTCACCTTCTGGCATGTGTAATCAAAGCCTAAAAAAAAAACACAAACCAAAAAAACACAACCACAACACCCAGAGTTAAATCGGTTCTATGCAAAACCAGAACGTAAGTGATGAATCACTGACTATGCAACAGGTCTGGAAAAGCAAAGGGCATGTTGAACAGCTCAACCTCAGCTTGGTAGAAGGAGGTGCTACTAATGCCCCACTGCCCTTAGGAGCACAACTACCTACTGGTTTCTTGTCTTTCAGGAGGCAGCAAACTGCTCTCTGGCAAAGGTCAGAGTATTCCCCTTAAAGTAGCCACCCGAGAGCCTGTTCCAAGTTCATCACTTTTTTTATTTGCTTATCAACTCAGAGAGGTTCAGCCACCAAAGCAGAGGCTTACAAGTCAGCTTGGTATGACTGGCCAGGGCTGTCCTTGGATGATCTCAAAGAAGGGACCACAGGTTCATTCTTAACACTATCAAACAGTCTGCCTCTGGCCACTTGTTTGGTTTGTTTTCTTATTGGTCACCTGAGGCAAATCTCAGCAGCTTCGCTTTCTAATTCATGATCTCTGAGAGGAATACACAAAAGAATGACTTCCAGCCCATGCTGTATGGTGTTGGATCTTGCACAACACAGCATCTTAACTAAGGCCAGATCAAACGTCATCCTGCAGCTACTTTGCTTGACTGCAGTCCAGGGCAAGTAGTCTTCTTCTAAAAGGGCTCGACTCAGCAGCTTTTCCTCAGACAATGATCAGAAAGGGAGCACTCAGGAGCCTCCAAGAGTGAAATCTCCTTTCCTTTTAAAACTATGCAGACGACCTCGAGTGGCAGCAAAGATGAATTACAGCTTCACTCCCTACTTTGTTCACTTGCAGTTCTATGAACCAAAGGATACAAAAGAGGCAGCAGCACCTTTCGCTGGAACCTGCTCCATCTGACTGGTGAGGTGCTTAGCTCTTCTTTGGTGCTCTGTTCTCACAGCTATCCATTTTCTCTCCTCACCTTTCTGAGGACCACTTTGCTCTCTGCCCCTCACCAATTTCTCATTTTAGCTAAGCAATACAGAAAGAATTCCTTAGGCTACTAGTACCCCATCCTGGTCTCTCCCAAAAGCATTCCCCACTCCCTTTTCCCCCCATTTTAGCATATGGTCAGCATTTAAAATAAAACAACTAAAAAATACTCATCCTCCCCTCCCAGCTTCAGCATGTTCACAGAATTTCTTGCACAGACAGTCTACTTCAAACCCTTGTTTTCACACTCAGAGCCTTCTCATCACATCAGTTTCCCTCTTCCCCTGTGGTAACACAGACACATCCCCTCTCATGCCACCCATAGCTGGTGTTCAGGAAGGCACTTACACGCATACATGTTTACTGTTTCTCATCTTCTACAGGTTCACTGTGGTATTCTGCCACATACAGGCTCTTGTCGATGTTGCTCGGTATGGGTTTGATTTCAGTTCCCAGCTGCTCCTCAATACTTTTCAGGTTGAATCGATCATCATAGGTGATCAAGTTGATGGCCAGGCCAAGGTGACCAAAGCGACCTGGACAAAAAAAAACACAAAAGAAACACACACCTGAATTGAACTGAGTAATAGAGGGCTAACAGAAGACGTTAATATTGCTCTCTGATGGTAAAACAAATCTGGATACAGGTCTCTACATGTTTCACATCAGTTTTTGGTGAGGAGTTCTGTACTGCTGTAGGAGTAAGAAAACTCAGGAGGTTCAAAATGCTCTGACCAAAGCTCCAGGTTGATTTACCAGCAAAAACTCTTCTACTCCTGCATTATGCACATCCAGTCCCCCTTCAGTAACAGAGTTTTTGAACAAGACTGAACTACAAAGTTCAAGCACACTATGCTCCTTTGTTTGATCCTTGCTGATGTTCACACCTCAGGACAGATACAGAAGAAAGCACAGAGACACCCCGCACTTGAGACACCCTGGAAGCCAAGTTTTCAGTATAGAATGTTCCCTGCAAACAGGGGCAATAGTAAGTCTCCTGAGATGAAAGCCAAATAAGCCTTTATTTTTCATTGGTTGGTCAGATCAGTTTCAAGAGAACAGCCCTTTATTCAGCTAATATCCTTAGTGAGGACAGCTATCTGACATGATACCCAAAACCAAATTTGTCAGAAAAAAATAAGGCTACTTAAGGTAATTCTCAGATACAGGAATAAAAACCAAAAGTGAATTCAAGGCTAAGAAGCACCACAGTCATCAGCAAAGTTGTATCTAAAACATGGTTTTCCTCTCACCTGATCTGCCAATGCGATGGAGATAAGTCTCTGCCAGCTTTGGGAAATCAAAGTTTATCACCACATTCACAGCCTGGATATCAATACCTCGGGTAAACAGATCTGAAAGACAAACCAGGTCATGAAGAAAGTTAATTTCAATGAGATCAACTGCTAACAGTCTTTAGGGTGCAAAGATTAACAGTGATTAACACTGCCTACACTAGTTTTCAGATAGAAGCTTTCCTTGTATCAAATATAGTTTACATACAATCCTGTTATAGCAGCTTCTTGCTCTTCATCCATTATAAACACAAATAATATAAGAAAAATTCTCAAAACCACCAGATCTGCACATTAAGCTGGTTTTTTCCACCTTAGACTATTTCAGAGCAGGTCTTCTTAAATAAGCACCTTCTCACACAGGATTGTGTACTGCCAATGTCACAACAGACTTGAGACTGGAATTACATCCCACTACCTCAACTACTTCTATATTGCTTCTAGTGATTCTTGTTAAGATGACCCAGACACGTTTAATGATAGCAGACACTGCCAGGTACTGCCCAAACAGGCCATATTTGGATCATACACAGGCCAATCAAAACTACAAAAGCATTTAGGAAAAATGAGCTATGAAGGTGCACCTTCACAGTCTGTCCCAAAAGACAAGACTCCATGAGCCCAAAGGAGTGCTGCCTCCTGCTACCTGCACACTTGACAAAGACATCTCACCAAAACACCTTGTTTTGGTTTACTGCAAATAATTGCTCTGTTACACCTGGGCCAATGCACTTTCTCTGAGAACCTTTAGAAACAGGGAAATGTTTAGCAGCTCTTACCAGTGCAAACGAGATTGCGGCACAAGCCATTCCGGAAATCGTGGAACACACGATTGCGGTGCTCCTGGAAATACACACATGTAAACAAGGAGTGAAAAAACCAAAACAAACCAATCAGGTATATTCAAGCAACAAACATGGAACTCCAAGCATGTGAATTTGTCCTTTTTCTCACCAGAGAACAGCTGAATCAACACAAGCTGCCAGTACATAATTTTTTAGCACTCCTAACTATGTATTCTAAAGAACTTTAGACAAAAGGGCCTTGATCCCACCTTTTGATAAAGGCACTTAAGTGACTGCATTTTAAAGCCTCTTACAGTAGCATCAGCACCATCTCAGAAAAGGACTATCTAAAGTTACAATCACATGAAACTTGCACCAAGGAAGTCAAACTGCTGTTTTGACTGTTGCCTTTCTCCAGTCCCTTGCCAAATTTAATACATTTTATTCATTCCCTTCAAAACTGAAGTCAGCAGTAACTTCCTTTTCTAGTATGAAGCTTTTTTCACTACTGATTCAGAATTAGGGGTGGGATGAGTCAGTTCTCTGCAAACACTCCCTACACACAAAGATTTAAGTAATATCACTCTAAAGTGAAATTCAGAGAGGGAACGAACGAATGTTCAGCAAAAACACAGCTGCACTTTGCCACAAAGACCATGTACTGACTGATCACAAGCATACAAAAATCAAGGAACCCACTTGCATCTCTCTCTGTTCTCCATACCAACACCACTTCTACTTCTGGTTAATTAATTACTGGTCTGGCCCAGCAAACAATGGCATTACCTGTCAACTGCTGCACTGGACAAGTGAACCTGACCTGAAGAACTCATAAATACCAGCTGGCCACCTACAATGACCAGTCTGGAAAGAGGACTGGGGTGGGGGAATGTGGCAGGGAGGTCTGCAGTGGGTACCTAAAACCAAACCTATACAGTTTACAAATTAAAGAATGCATGAGACAATTCAGCTATTTGGGGTGGTGTGGAATAAACCACTGTAGACTTCATACTCACCTGCCTCATTTTAGCATGGATATAGAAGCAGGAATAGCCCAGCTGGGAGATCTTTTTGGCTAGCAATTCAACCCGTTGAGAGGAGTTGCAGAAAATGATGGACTGGTTAATCTGGAGCTGAACATATAAGTAGAGTGCTCAGTAAATGCAGCATTTTACTTAAAAATTATCCCAGACATGCCTAAACTCCTTCCATAAAGAAAGCATAGCAGGTATGCTGCTGGTAATTCACACAGAATGTATTTTTGTACCAGAGGGGGAAAAATTAACTAAGTTCTGTAACATAAAGGTGCAGGACAAGAAGAATGCATTTCTACCTTCAGCTACATAACACATTTTGACAAAGAAAACATTTTGTTAAGGTGCCTTTGAAACACTTAAGTCTTTATTCTTTCTGACCCAGCCCTACTCCTTACCCTGGAAAAGAGTGTGTTGAGGCAGTGCACTTTCTGACGCTCAGTGACATAGGCGTAGTACTGAGTAACTCCCTTCAAAGTCAGTTCCTCCATCAGATTAATCTCGTAGGGTTTCTGCAAATGGGAATTCTGAAAAAGAAAGATAATGATAGATCTACATGCAAAAGGAGGCAAGTACTTCCCACCCTTTGGCATATTTAACTCTCTCCATGGTAAGAGCCACTCACTCTTTGTGCTATCCTCTAAACAGGCAGGCTGGGTAAAATTTCACAAAGGATTAGTTAAAACCCAAGCACTAACAGCTGTGCACCACTCACACATACACAGAATGTCTGCACTCACCATGAACTTCTGTACACTCAAAGGGAAAGTGGCTGAGTAGAGCAAAATCTGTCTGTTTTTAGGTAGCGTGAGAATAATGTCTTCCATTATTTGAACAAAATCTTGAGACAGCAACTTATCTGCCTGTAACAACAGAAGTAATAAAGCATAAGTTAAAATAAAAAAATAAAGATTTCAGTCTCCTTGTAGCATTACGTATAGGGGAAGGAAAAAACCAAAAACAGTTACCAGGGTTCCTACCAGAGTCATCCAAGAGCTTTCACACAACTATATTCTCTCTCTCTCAGAAGCCTGTACGCTACTGGATGTACATAAATCAATTTTATATACAACTTTGTGGTAAGCACAGCTCATTCATTATAAAAGGAAACCAAATGAAATGCATTTCTTAGTTTCAGAGTAGACTGTTACTCTATTCTTCACCATCAGCAAAGGAGATAGGGAAGGCAAACCTTCTGTTTTCTTAAGAATCACATGCAGAAAAATCCTCCTCCAAAACACTTTCTCAAAAATACTGAGAAATAGATGAGCTATAACCTTATAGTGTCTCTCAGTAAAGTCTGATTTGTTGCTGTGCACAGAAAGGAGACTCCCTGAGACACATAATTGCTTTAACTAGGTGTTAAAATCCCAGAACATTTAACATGAGCAACTTGCCTCATCCAATACTATCATCTGGACATGCTCAACTTTTGCTACTCCTTTCTTGATGAGATCGAGAATTCTCCCAGGGGTAGCTATCACCACATGCACTGTAAGGTTAGAAGAGCAAAAAAAAAAAATAGTTAAGCCAACTAAAACAATGTTTCTGGCATCGATGGCCATGTTTCATATGAACAGCTGGAAAGAGTGATGACAATATACCAACAGCAAACAAGACATAGTGTAGTCTGTTCTGTTACAGGCAAACAGTAACAAGCAGAAATTCCACTACCACACTGTAAAAGCCACAAACAAACAGCAACTGTGGAGTAGCAAAAGTGCTCTGACCTGTATCATCAAGTCTCATTATGTCATCTCGCAAATTGGTTCCTCCTGTTGTTGCCATCACTTTGGCACCTCCCATGTGTTTGCTGACTTGGATACAGATTTGACTGACCTGCAGGGCTAGTTCACGGGTGGGAACAATCACCATTGCTGAAAGTTAAAAACATCCCTGAGTCACAGTGTGAGGTAACACTGTACCTTAAACACTCATTCTCACAGAAGACAGAGACTTTAGGAAAGCAGTATTTCCATGGTTTTTGAGTTCCATTCAGGTATCCTCAGCAGGCCTAGGAACTGCTTACAAGGCAAACTCCGTGAAAGGGTCCTCCCCTTGATGCTCCCCTTGCTGAGGGAAAAGTTGCTTTTGAAAGCAACTGTGGGACTTTTCAAATTCCATCCCCCCTCCACCACTCCCCATTAACTTTCTCTGACAGTACAAGCAGACAACCTCCACTACCCAGTTTCATTAACTAGTTTCACATTCAAGTCTGTCACACAGCAACTGACACCAATACCTGTCTGCAGATCCACCTCAACTGACCTTGTATATTGTCCTTCTTTAAGTCTAGCCGTTCAAGTAAAGGAATGAGGTAGGCTCCACTCTTGCCTGTTCCATTTTTCGCTCTAGCCAAGATATCCCTACCAGATAAAGCAATGGGGATGCTCTCCTCCTGAAATGCAAGGACAGACAGTGCATAAGTAATCAATCATAAACCATGCTCACTGAAGAGGCTGAACAAATTTAACTGCCCTCACTATCACAAGAAATCTGATTTTTTCATGATCACGATTGTTATTATTACTACTACCCTACTACACTAGCAAACTCCTCCTCTGGAAAAAGATTCCCACTTGTATCTTAAAATCAGAACCAACACAGCCCATGTGATTCAAAGCTGCATATTCCTGTGATACACTTCTCGGCAGGCTTTCCTTTTGAAACTTCAGCCATCCAAACACAGGCCCCATGTATTTTTAATTTCACTGCCTTTTACAGCAACATCTAAAGAAACCTCAGCCTTTTGGAGAGGTGCATCATGAGAAGCTGTTTTAAAGCAGACCAATCACCTAAATGCCATAGCTTTCTCATGCCTTAAGGAGATAAGGCAGCAGAGCTCTATCAATGATAAACCTTCAGAGACCAATTAAAAGAGAGTTCAAATTTCCCCTCCTCCATCCCGTGAAGTTTACACATCAACAGTTCTCAACAGAACAAGCCTTGTAAGAGTAAAAGGAAGATGGAGGGAGACAAAAGTGAACTTGCTAAGATATTAATCTCTTTCCCATAATCTCCATTGTGCTTCTTCCAGATGCTTACAATAAAATGAGTCAAGACTGTGATAAAGCCATAGCTGTCTCTTTAACAACTAAAGGTAGGCAGCCTACTGTAACTCAGTTTTCTGGAATATGTACAGAACAGCTCTGCTCTCACTGGGACTATTTATGTGAAGGATATTACTGAACAGAGAATTAACAAATTAACACCACCAGCATGAAAAAGAAAATCCAAGTTAACTTCTCCAAAGTGTAAGTCAGCCTCTTCATTAAGTCACCCATTCCTCAAAGGAAGGACTTCCTACCAAGTCCTACAGTTCACAGCCCCAGTTTACCCAAACCATGACACAAGTGTTGGACATTCAGGCGTAAGAATTTCAGTATATTTATAGAAGTTAAACATGGCTTCTAAATAAGTCTGTTTGCAAACAACCTGAATAGGAGATGGTTTTTCCCAGCCCATTTCAAAAATTCCCATCAGCAACTCCCGTTTCAAACAGTAATCTTCAAACTCGTTTCCTTTTGTGGAGGTCACGTCCTGGATAATCAAAAAAAGCACATCCATAAGATCAGGTCACACAACATGCAGCTGTAGATTGGTCTGAGATTGCCTGTGCAGGAACACCACAAATTACTATACAGGAGTTCCCACTACTCCCTGCAACACCTTACAGTGGCAGAGGAAATACTGGCTTTCTCAGAGCTCTGTGAGCACACTACACACACCATCAGACCCTGCTGTAACACTCATAAAGTAAAAAATCCACAGTGAATTCCATTTTTGAGCTTTCCAAGAAAGGATCACTCCCAAGCAGCTGGAAAACAAATTCATTCTTCATTTAAAACAGCAGGAGCTAAACTGCTTTTTAAACCTTTGCTAAAGACAAATATTTTGCCACTGCAACTCCTCCTGTATGGTTTATTTAATATTGTTCCTACAATGCAATGATCCTTACCGAAGTTTTGATTCTCAAATCTTTTGGAGGGAGTTTTAAAGTCTTCTTCCAGTCATCACCAGGTCTACAGCAAAAATAGAATAAAAATAAATTTAAAACAAGTCTGGGTTCATATTTTGATTTTGCATTTTATTTTCTTAGACACAGTGATGAACACGTAATATCTTCACCTCCTCAAAGCTAAAAGCGCCTACACATTATGAGCTCAAGTCTTCTCTGAGCTAAGCAGGATATAACAGGCAGGAAACTGTAAACAGAGAAAATCAGCAGTCTGCCAAACACAGTGGTGAAATCTTTATCCACTCATGATTCAAGTTCCACTTTTAGGGCACTGAATTAATCCAGTAGAACAGATTTAAAACTGAGCACTGACTTAGTCACACAACAGAAACTGGCTATAATAAATGCACATGAGAATATTTCACCACTTAAAAGAAAAATTCTCTTGCCCGGGGAACATCCATTCTTAATCCCCAAGTAATATGAGAAGGGAAAAAAAACTCCACTGTTGATCAAATGTCTTTTGCTCTCAGTGAGATTTAGACACCCATCGTCTCTCAAAAGGCACTGTACAGATGAGAGCAAGTCCTTCTCTTCCACACTCCCAGGAAGTTATGAGTTTAACTCACCAGTTCTGTTAGAGTAACCCCTGTAATACATTTAAACAAAAAAAAAAAAAAAGAAGAGAGGGGGTGATTTAAGCAGAGTTTAAGAACACGAGTGTTCCATCACCCTCTCTCTGAGGAAGCTGGCACTTCCTTTGCAAATAATTAACAAAATAAAAGCCAATGCTGTTCAGGGGAAGGAGGAACCACGGGGGAAAAGAGAAAAGCAACACATTACCATACTGTCCAAGTCTTTTACACGTTTCAGAAATTCCAGCCAGCACACTCACGTTTTATTAGCACACTTCCAAAACCAGCTGGGTGGGAGCAGGGTATCACAGTGGGACCGTATCCTCTCAGCTAAGGCTTTGATGAATTAAAGCCAGAGCGTTACACTGAGGAGAGCAGGCACTACTATTTCAGATCAATGACAAAAGATAACTGACTTTAAAGCATTTCTCACTGTGAGAAAGAACTTTTTTCAGCAAACTGAAAAGCATACACAAGTGGACTGAAACCAGGTGGCATTTCCTTCTCTGTCTTAACTTTCAGTTCAGCTCCTTCCCACTCCCCAACTTCCCTCTTGCACCACTCACAACAAGCAAAGGACAGAGGACTGATGCTCAGTGGGCTGCTTCTGACAGCAGCTCCTGTTTGGAAAAGCACAGCATCAAATTCTGTTTTCACAAGGAACACACCACAACCATCACTGTTGGAGAGGATTGCACAGGAAAATACAGCTTTTTGCATAATGTACATTACAGGACACTTCTACCCACCCATGCCATAAAACAACAGCAGAGCACTTTCTGAAATGGGACCCCCAAAACGTGTTCCCTTTGTGGCAGCCGATGCAATCACTTACTTAATAGCGGTGGTCATACTCTGTGCTTGCTGTTGAGTGCCATTATTGATTGTGTTGGCGTTTTTCAGCTGGTTCATCTGTTGCTGAGTTTGTGTGCCTCCACCTCCTGGGCCCCCACTGGGTTTTACGGGGCCTCTCAACTGCCCATTCTGACTGGATAGACCCATTATAACAGGGTTCTCTGTTCTGGCCGTGCTCATGCTTTTATCTTTAAAGATGTCTTTTTAGACTTCAAAACTTTGAAAGTCAGTACAGAAACTGTAATAACAGTTTATTAGACTCTCCAAAATGAAGAGATAAATAAGTCTTGCTCAATATATGAGTCCTTTATTGCAATGCAGGCAAGCACCTGTAAGTCACTCAAAAGTAAAGCAGTAACTTGCTCTGATGCACTGTGGATCAACTTTTTTTTAAAAAAAGCCCTCTAACGAAGAAGTTGAGTTATGTCAGAATTCACTTGCTTCAATCTGAAAGAGAAGTAGACAATAACAATTAGTATGTGGGTTCTGGGCCATATAAATCACACCAGTTTACTTTTGTATTTTAAGACTCACTTCTTCCCAGGCAGCATGCAACAAGAGTATTTGCTTTCCGGTTTCCTCGGTGATAATTACCAAGACATGCATCAAACTTTTTTCCCCTTTCTATAAAGCCTACCATCTTCAGTCGTGAAAGAAAACCTCCTGAAGAGCAGTACTTTTCAGCAGCCTTGCAGGGAGGAACATTATCTGCCCCCTCCCAGAAAGTAACCATGAATTTTATCAGTTGCTTTGACAGCTCTTCCAATTCTCCCACTTCTGGGACGCAGAAAAATTATGAGCAATAACGTTATGCACAAGTTTGTGACAGAAAGCAAAACCACAGTATCAAGTGGACATTCCACTTAGAACTGACAGGAGTTTCTCTGACTGTCCTTTTCAGTTTCAAAGGGAAATAGGAGTTATGTAAACCCAAAACAACAGCTTACCCTCCTCCAACCCAACACATCAGCTTACTCACAGTTTTGGGATGGCTATTGATTTAAGGCCGTGCAGCACAGCAACACAAACACCATCACACTGAACTGAGCAGGTGCCTCTCTGAGCCCACGGGGCTGAGAGGAACACACATGGACACTGGGGATCCAGCTCCCTGCTTGTGTTCCACATCACCTTACCTTCCAGCAGCCAGCAACAACTCAAGTTGTGCTCAGAAGATAACGTTTGGTACACATGGCTTAGCATGACTCTGTATGGTCAGAGAAAGGTTGGCAAAACCATGGAGAGACAATACAAAGTCTGCCCCTTACAGAAGGCAAGCATGAACTAGACTCCTCACTGTGGTATCAGGGAGACAAAACATTCCTAGCACAAAATCTTTTGGAACAGAAAGCAGGCTTGCCTGTGCTTTCTCATTATAAGGCATCTTTATCTTGGGAAAATGCAAAGGAAAAAAACATCAGATTACAGCTTTCTAACCTCGGCGTTCACAACAAAATGCGTTTCCCCAGTGAATAAAAGCATTTCAAGAGGGCGGAGAAGGAATTCGGGCTCTTCCCAGCCTGCCTCGCTGTTTCCAAGCGTGCCCGTTCTAGCTTCACAGCGCAACTCTAAACTTCGCAGGGCCAGCACTGCTCTGCTAGTTATCTTTCACCTTTGAGGAGCGATTTCTCCCGGCCATTAACTTCGAAAGAACCAGGCGAGACGAGCCACGACGGTCACCAGGGCCGCCAGAGGGACCAAGACCGCGGAATTCTCCGATATTGTGGCAAATTAAACCCCCGAGCCCCTCGCCCCCCCCACCATCCATCACCCCCCTCTGGGACGGCGGAGGGACGAACCCAACAAACCTCCCCGCTCCGACACCAACAAGCGCCACCATTCCGCACCCCCACGGCCCACAGAGGTTAAAAAACACGACCCCGCTGTGTCCCACCCGCGCTCCCCCCGGGGCACCCGCTCCGGGCCGGGCACAAAGGGAGCCCCGCGGCGCCCAGCAAGGCCCGCACTGCGGAGCGCCGGGCCCGGCACCGCCCGCAGCTGCGCCACACCGGCTCCTCAGGCCCGCCAGCCCCGCACCGTGCCCTCCGCCCCCTCCGCCGCCTCCCCGCGCCGGCCCCGCCGCCCTCACCGCGCCCCGGCCC
>JAWWTY010000064.1:6902618-6961333 GCA_035222235.1 Margarornis squamiger | reverse complement strand
CCGCCACCAGCCGCGCTGCCCCTCGCCCAGGTATAAAATCCTCTCGCTGCCCCGGTGCCTTGTTATGGCGACTCGACGCTCCAAGATGGCGGCTTCCTCCTTCCTCCCGTGCGCCCTCCCCCTCCCGCCGGGCGGGGCGGCCCCGCCCCTCACGCACACACGCACACACGCACACACGCACCGACGCGCTGACGCAATGACGCACGGACGCACCGACGTGCGGCGTGCGCCGCGTGTCACGTGACCGCCATTGCCCGGCCCGGTCCGGCCCCTCATCCCGGCCTTCTATCCCAGTCCTCTATCCCGATCCTTTCCTTTATCCCGGGCCTTTATCCCGGTCCGGCCCCTCATCCCGGCCTTGGTTCTTCATCCGTGTCCTTCATCCCGATTCCTCATCCCTGTCTCTCATCCCAGTCCTTTATCCCTGTCCTTCCTCTCGGCCCTGACCCTTCATCCCGGCCCTGGTCCTTCATCCGTGTCCTTCATCCCGATCCCTCATCCCAGTCCTTTATCCCGGGCCTTCATCCTGATCCCTCATCCCAGTCCTCTATCCCTGGCCTTTATCCCGGTCCTTCGTCCTGATCCCTCATCCCAGTCCTTTATCCCGGTCCTTCATCCTGATCCCTCATCCCAGTCCTCTATCCCTGGCCTTTATCCCCATCCTTCATCCTGATCCCTCATCCCAGTCCTTTATCCCGGTCCTTCATCCTGATCCCTCATCCCAGTCCTTTTATCCAGGCCCCTCATTCCGGCCCTTCATCCCGGTCCATCCCTCATCCCAGTCCCGGCCTCACATCCCGGTCCCAGCCCCTCACTCCAGCCCTTCATCCCGACTCCTCATCCCGGTCCCAATCCCTCATCCCAGCCCCTCATCCCGGTCCCAATCCCTCATCCCAGCCCCTCATCCCGGTCCCAATCCCTCATCCCAGCCCCTTATCCCGGTCCCAATCCCTCATCCCGGTCCCAATCCCTCATCCCAGCCCCTCATCCCGGTCCCAGCTCCTTGGCTTGGTGTGTGTTTGCAAGTGAAACCTTTTGTGCCTGTTGCTTTCGAGCAGGCTCCCTGAACCCCTGCCGTTCCCACACTGTGTCCGAGGGCCAGGTTTACACCCTGGGAAGCATTTCCAGCCCGCAGCTCCCCATTCTGTGGCCTGTCCCTCCCTCACACTCACAGTACCTCATGTGCCTTGCCTGGGTGAGCAACACCCTCACTGCTGCCCTCAAAGGAAGTCCCCGATGCTGAGGGCTCCACCCTCCAGTTGTAGCTGAGCGAGAACATCCCTCCCAAGCTCTCAGTCGCCCGGGCTCAGTGGTGCCCACAGCCCGAGCAGGGCAGGGCTGAGGCTGTGTTGCCCCCGGCAGGCACAGAGTGACCTTCCTATGGCCCCCCTCTGGTTTTGCTGCTCTCCATCCTCTCCATTCTGCGAGGAAGGGTGCCCAGAGGCTGATGGACACATGCAGGTGCACACCAAGGTCCTCAGGGCAGGGGACATCCTCAGGGCAGCAGGGACCCATCTAGTCAGGATCTCCTGGCTCCTGCTAAAAAGCAGGAACAGTGGATGACATCAGTACTCACCTAAATAACAGCAACTCCTTCTTCAGCAGCCCGAGTGCCACCAGAGTCCCTGCTGGTACAGAGGCTGTGGTGCAGCTGTGCCCAGAGAAGAGAGGCACAAGCACTGTGCTTGTGGAACCACCTCAGCTCTTCACAGGGGAAAAGCTTTCTGCCAAAATGCCAGCTGCAGTGCCACCCTGCTGACCCAGACTGGGGCTTTCTCACTGAGTCTGCTGCTGTGACATCACTGAACAAAACACACATTTCCCTGAGCACAGAAAATCCCGATTTCCCATCTTTATCATCCTTTACTACCTTGTGAAATCAAGGGGCCTTGTTGTATCGTGCAGCTGCCCAGCCCCTGCTGTGCTTTCCTTTGCAAGCCACCTCACACTCCCCCAAGCCCAGCTGAGGGCTGAAGCAGAAGAAGGAGCAGAAGACAACCACAAGCCACTGGAGGCAAAGCAGCCAGGAGGATCTTGAGGCAGAGGGTGAAATGAATGCACAGCTCCAAAGATTCAGGAGGATCCAGAGATCCTGCCTGGATCCAGGAGGTTTCTGATGTACTCCTTGGCACAGAACTTTCCAAAGCCTTTTGGACCACCTGGGACAGCAGGGCCATGGGCAAGAACCCTGAAGGTTTCCAGGGAAGACGTAAGAATGTTCTGGATCTTCTCTGGTACAGAACAAACAAATGTGGATTCTTCAAACCGTACTTTAAAGATCAACTCACAGTGCTAGTAAAAAGATGATCAAGCTAGATGCTAATCTTTACATCAATCAGGTCACTATGCCAGGATCTCATTTGCCTTGCAAATACTTTATTGTTACATGCTGTGTCCCTCCCTACTCACTTAAATGACTAACTCCACCCCAAAAAAGGACTTTTGTTGAAACTTCTGGAGAAGAGGCAGATCCTGCTCTTGAAACCATGGGGCCCGTCAGCTACTCCTCGGAGACCTATGACTTGGTGAGTTGGGCCTGGGTTTGCCTGATAACAGGGACAGCAGGTAGGGCTGGGGTGGGCTGAAAGACCTGTTTTCTGTCCGTCTGTCTTCTCATCCTCCTGTTGGCAGAAGCAGAGCCTGAGCCATGTCTCATGCCGGCACAATCAGCCCTTGCATCCCCTTAAGTCCCAGCTTGGACTCCCTGTCGCTTGCAGTGTGGCTGCAGCTGATCCAAGGGTGCTGGGTATTCCCATGGGGAGAGCTGTGGAGCTCCTGGGACCGTGTGGGCACCTGTTCTGGCAAGCACTGAGCGTGAGGACAGAGCACAGGCTCTGCAAAGGGCCAGGTGACTCCCCACTGCCAGCCTGTCCCAGCCTCTGTTCCCCACTGCCCGTGCAGCCCTCGGCACCTCATGGGTGTCAAACACTCATTCCGAACCAGGCACCTTTTGCACCAGCCTGCAGTGGTGTAAATGACTGTGCAAAACCCTGTACACCTCTCCTTGCACAGCTGGGATACCCAAGCAAACCCAGTGCTCTCTGTCTGTCTCATGGTACGACCATATGTGCTCCTACCCCTGCTTCCCTTCTCCACATACAGGCTGCCATAGACTCCTTTGGAAGGGGAATATGCAGTATGTTTACCAGAGGGGCGTTTTGAAGAAGGGAAAATAAATTGCAAGTACTTCTTCTAACATGGAGCGATGACACAAGGCATTGTGCCCTCTCCCCAGCCTTAGCAAATGAAAGACAGCAGCTGCACCTTTTAAAGTGTGTTGTGCTGTCCTAGGGGAAGTACACAGCAGCACTATCATTACCCTGGTTTTCAAGTATTGC
Source organism: Margarornis squamiger (assembly GCA_035222235.1). Lineage (NCBI taxonomy): Eukaryota > Metazoa > Chordata > Aves > Passeriformes > Furnariidae > Margarornis > Margarornis squamiger. Next base: position 6,957,995 of record JAWWTY010000064.1, on the reverse strand, counting down.
AGCTCAGAATTTATTTTTGAATACAGTGGCTCTCTGCAGCAGACCTCAGGTTTAGTTTGTCTGAAGAGAGAAATACTGGATTTAATTTTTACAGCATTTTCTGTTCCTCCTTTTCCTTACACACCAGGGAAGAGCAAGAGATGGAGTACCAATCCTTGCCTCCTTATTCCTTTTCTGATCATCCAGTATAAAACTTTGCAAATGGTGGTCATTCCTTTAGAAGTTTCTCTCAGAAGAAACCTCTTTCCCTGATCTCTGATGAAGTTCAGTGGAAGCACTAAAGTTTGCTGAGCGGTTAAACCAAACTCAGACATTTTCCATGGCCATGCTGGTTCATTCCTCCAGCTGAACTCTGCCTTTGCAATTTATCCTGCCACCAGAAAGCCATGGAAGTGGAAGTGTGCTGTCCCTTTGCATGTCATGTGCTATGAGCAAGCAGCTGCATGTGGCACACCTGCATCATTTTTAATGCAGGGGGATTAAGCAGCACTGCATACAAAACTTTCCAGAATCCTTAGCTTAGTGACTTCACCTCGGTTGTGAATCTTTGTAAGTCATAAAGGAGATCCCATGTGAGAGGGGGAAACCCAGCTAATTTAGGGTTCAGCACCCACAGTCAGGTGCCACAGCAAGAAGAGTTTTAGACCTTTTGTCAGAGTTGGGAGTTTGATACACATCATTTCCCACCTCTGTCTCCTGGCAGCTTCCCGGGTTTGGCTCCCTCCCTGGAACAGGGAGGCCACGGATCTCACATGAGCATCGTAGTGTTTGCTTTGGTGGTGCCATATATTGCTTTACTTATCCTCAGCACTTGCAGCAATAACCTACCCACAGAGACTTGCAAAAAAGGTCTCCAAAGTGTCTTCTCAAAGTGGAGACACTAACCCTGCCTTGTGCACTCACCAGACAGGATTGCTTGAGCAGCTGTAGTAAGAAAAATTATGGGAATGTTTGCACCAAAGAGGTTTATCTCGGTATCTAACAGTGAGTACAGCGAAGGCCTCACCTAAATTTTGATACCATACAAGACTGCTCAACTCTGTAAACTTGTGGAAAAGTAAGGTGGCCAAAATGATAACCCCATTTCTCCATAGCAAAAATGCTTTGCTTGCTTAACCTTCCTCGGCTGCAGACTAGACAACCAAAATCACAGTTGCAGAAGAACCCCTGAGATCTCCACAAGGTCCCCTCAGGTGCTGCAGGCCAGTTTTCTTTGTAATGGGACCAGCAGGACTCAAGAGCATAAAGGCACCTGCACCACAGTAATGTGGCATTTCCATAGGCTTTGGTCTTATTCCTGGCTTTCCCTGGTTCAGCACCCAGAGAGGTCATGAGCAGAAGCTCTGTCTGTAGATTGCATTGATGTAGGTTTTTTTTTTAAGCTTTTGAGAATGAAACGTGCTGCTCCCAGCCCTGGTGTGGACTAGAAGGGAATGACTCACATGGAAAATCCATAATAGTGCACAAGCTGCTTCACTTCTGCAGCCAAATGTTTTGACTGCTGACAGTTGTGGGGAACTGAGAAAAGCAGCTGACACACAGAGACCAGAATAAATCTGAGATGTGGGTCAGAGGGATCCCTGAACAAAAAGCACACAGGAACAGCCTTCCCAGGCATGCACTTGTTACAGAGACACCACTTTTTCTCCCACCCCCAAATCTCTTGCAGGAGACCTGTTCAAAGGTCCCTCTGCATGCACACTGTTGATTTATCTCATCCCAGATCAGGCAGCCACCTGCTCCCAGTCCTAGAAATGGGAATCACAGCAGAGCCCCCAGAAGCCTCAGCTTGTCACATTCAGTGCATCTCCTGGAGCTCTGGTCCCTGTCCTTCCTGTCTCAGCCCAGACTCTGACTTTTCATTCTCTTTTATTTGTCTCCAACTCATCTCTGTCTGCTCCCACCCACACGTGCTGCTCTGCCTGGAGATGCATGAGAGGACACCTCAGATAGCTCCACACACACTTCCCCTGCCACAGCAAGTGGCTTTACAGTAAGAGCCCTCCCTACCTGCTCCCCATCAGCAATCAAATGGTGTCTGATGGTGGCACTCAGCCTCTGCACCTCTGGCTCCAAATACAAGGTGATGCTGGAAGCTGGTCAGTGGCCAAAGCCACTGAACACTGCCCAGGCTGCCCATCCATCACCATCGATGGTGCTGAGATGGCTCCAAGGCAGGACTGACACTCTAGCCAGAAAACCTGACCATTTCCTATCCTTTCCTTTTCTTCTTCAAAGCTGGAACCCTCCAGCCTCTCCCCACAGTGAAATTTCCCATTCCATCATATAATCTGTTTGGGGTTTTCAGCATGGTCATCTGCACAGCCTGAGCAGTCAGGTTTGGCCACTGCACCAAATTGCAAAGGTTTTCGGGTTGGTTTTGTTTTTCTCAAAGAGATTCAAGGATCTGGCACTGGGCAACACATCACAGGTTTCTCTGTGTGTTGGTAACTCCTGAGGAAAGGTCTGGGTACAGACTAGGCAAGAAATATTTTTGAGTTGGGAAGAAAAATAACTGGGAGGGATTTCTAAAGGCTTTTGTCTTTAGCAGCAATCTCCAATCTCCAAAATCATACCCTGAACCAGAAAAATAAATGTTCTTTGGGAACACAAAATGCTTCTCACCAAAGGCTTGCAGCCCCATGGTCATGTTAGTTCAGATGAGCCCTGCCACTGCCTCTTTACCCCAGACAGTCACATGTGGAGGCACCCAGTGCATTGCCCAGGGAAGGCTGCCTGAGAGGGAAGAAGCAGAAATCACCCTTCCCTAGCCAGGCACAGTGCAGAACTCCAGGCTGGTCACACTCATTTGGCTTAGTAGCACACGGGGTGTGCAAAGACCCCAAAAATGAGCTCTAAAGCTGTGTAAAGCGGGGCTGGTATTTTTAGCCAGGAACTTTGGGCGAGGAGGAGGGAAGGAGCAGCAGGTGCAAACGGCTGCAGCTGGCAGTGAAAGGTATGAAAGCAGCGAGCAGAGACTTCCGCTGTGGTCGACACTGAAGTCTCAGCACGGGTCTCTGGAGAGGGTGTGGGTGGGGGACCTCAGGGTGACTGTGACTGCTGCTGAGCTCTTCCCAGTTGTCACTGATTTGTCAGCTTGCCACGAGCCTCCTGCATCGCTCTCTTTGTGTGCTCATCCCAGCCTTTTGCCTTTGTGAGCACCCAGCTTCTGCAGGGTGCCCAAGGCCAGCTGGAGTGTGCCCACTGTCCAGGAAGCTCATCCTGAGCACAATTCCAGCTTCCCAGCACTCCATACTTGCCCACAGCCTCAGCCCCAATACAGGCTGCTCACCTGGGAAGAAGATAGAGCAGGCCAAGGGTGAATCACATCTGTGGCAGCTCTATTGCACTTTCCTTACTGGGTGTCAGCCTGGGGTCCAAGTGGTGCTTTCAGGTTCCCTTTCCTGCTCTGACTGCAATTAATCAGAACTGCAAGGTTTACCAACAGAACAGATTTCTCTCTCTAGCATCCACTCCTGTAGCTATGGCACCACCGTGGCTCAGAGGCTTTCCTCCAGTCGTGTTGAACATCTGCCCCACACCTTCCTCTGAGTGTGTGGAAAGCAATCTCAAGGACAGCTGCTGCTGTCCCCACCTCACCTTGCTCTGCCCCAGGCCTCTGAAGAGAAGAAGGGCAGTGCAATCCCACCACCTGTATCAGAAACACATAGGAAAAATTGGGAAAGCTGGTAGAGGAGGGTTCCATGCTGTGTGAGAAAGCAAAATCCACCAGCAGGTAACTTGGTGAGAACTGGGAGATGAAACTGGTCATCTGACTGGACACCAGAACATCCCTAAATGTGCTAGTTAAAGATTAGGTGCTGAGCTGTGAGAGAGGGAGACAATCCTCTCCCTTTGCTGCTGCACCTTCTGGCACTGGGGGGGCTTCCAAGGTCATTACACTGCACAGGCAGCACCTCCTTCTGATGCAGGTGGGCACAGGGTGCTCCACTCTAGGTCTGCCAGGTGCAGCTGAAGGGCTGGGTTCTTGTGTCCAGAAAATCCCCTCTGTTAACCAGACTCTCTCTGTTCCCCAGAGCCAGGTGGAGCTGAGTGGGTACTATGAAGCTGAGAACACCACCCCTTCTTTGGAGGGCTACTTCTGCTTCAACCCAGCCTCATCTGTGGTCGGCAACCAGAGAGACCCCTTCAGAAAGGTCTTCATGCCCCTCATCTATCTGCTGATGTTCATGTTGGGCACTGTGGGCAATGCTCTGGTCCTGGTGATTTTAGAGAGGTTCAAGCGGTCCCGCACCACCACGGAAAACTTCCTTTTCCACCTCACCCTGGCCAACCTGGCACTGCTGCTCACCTTCCCGTTCAGCGTGGTGGAGAGCTTGGCTGGGTGGGTATTTGGGAAGTTCCTCTGCAAGGTGCTCAGTGCTATCCACAAGATCAATTTCTACTGCAGTAGCATGCTGCTGGGGTGCATCGCCGTGGACCGCTACCTGGCCATTGTCTATGCAATCCACACCTACCGCAAGCGCCGAGCTCGCTCCATCCATCTCACCTGCACGGCTGTCTGGCTCTGCTCACTGCTTCTCACTTTGCCCGACCTCATCTTCATGGAAGTCTGGACAGACGACAGCAACCGCAGCATTTGCTATTTTCCAGAGGTTGGGATCGATGGCAACAATGCCTGGCTGGCAACTCGCTTCCTCTACCACACCGTGGGCTTCTTTGTGCCCCTGCTGGTCATGTGTTACTGCTACATGGCCATCGTCAGGGTGCTCTGCCAGTCCCAGCGCCTGCAGAGGCAGAAAGCTGTGCGTGTGGCCATCCTGGTGACAGGCATCTTCCTGCTCTGCTGGAGCCCCTACCACATCGTCATCTTCCTGAACACGCTCACCAAGCTGGAAGCCTTCACCAAGAACTGCCTCCTGGAAGACCAGCTGGACACAGCCATCATGGTGACAGAGGCTGTTGGCTTCACACACTGCTGCCTCAACCCCATCCTCTATGCCTTCATCGGAGTCAAGTTCCGCAATGACTTCTTCCGGATCCTGCAGGAGCTTGGCTGCATAAGCCAGGAGACCCTGCAGGAGATCCTGGAGGTGACAAGGAAGGGTAGTGGGATTGAGTCTGACAACACCACCTCCATCTCCACTTTCTAGCTGGGAAAAGCTGCCTGCAGGACAGAACTGGCCTAGGGCTTTCCTTCCCAGTGGCACACTTGCTGTGGTCTCAGTTACAAGTTTCACATCCCTACCACTTTCTTTGCTCCTCAGGAAACAGGTCCAAGAGCCACCAAACACCCAAATCCCATCACATACCTTGCCTGGCTCCTCCTGGTTCTCCTACTTGTAGAGATCTGCCTGGCAGGTGTTGGTGAATGCTCGCTGTCCAGTGGTCACTCTTGTGGGGCTGGATGAACCCGAGTGGGTTGGACTGACATTCCCACCTCTTCCTCAAAAACTGACCCCAGGCATCCTGTGCATGAAGCCAGGCAGCAGACTGGGGTGCCAGGGGCAAGGAGAAAGGTGCAGCCAAGTAAATGCAAGTCATGTCAGTGAGCAAGGGCTGAGGACAAAAGCTAAGCAGGTCTCCATTTCACCAGCTCAGGTTGGTACAGTTTGCCCAAAGGAAGGAGCGGGATCCATTGGCCTCAGCAACTGGAAAGAGAGATGCAGGTAGGACTGACAGGGGCTGTAGAGCTCAGTGGCATGGCATGGACATACAGTGCTGGACACTCTCTGACTGCAACATTGTCCTCCTGCTGCATGACATCCCCCCAGCCAGCCATGACACATCCAGCTGCCCAACACAGCTCATGCCAGGAGGTCCTCCCACAGACTGAAAGATGTGACTGTCACAGACTCCTTTCCTGACACCAGTTGCATCCATCCCCACTCATTTGGTCTGTTTAACTGCTGTTAAGATCTGTGAGCAGCTGCTGAACTGAATGCCTGACTATGCAAAAGTCTTGCTTTAAGGAAAAACACCGTTTGAAGAGATGGCTTCTGCCTTGTGACTGTGCACAGGGCACAGAAACCACACAGCTTTTAAGTCTGTAGGTGTAACTTTTATTCAGCTCATTGTATGGCAATTTGTGGGTTCTGAGAGCGAGGAGACCCACAGCCCCAGAGTAAGGAAAAGAGCTCCTTTGCATAATTTCTCTTTGTTTTCAGCAAGGCGAGAGGAAATACAGCATTTTGCTTTGCACTATGCTTTCTGATGTTTTTCCTCCACCTGCATCAACAGGGCTTTCAGAGATTAAGTGCATCCAGGTGTACAGAGAACAGACCGTACCCTGAACTGCAGGTATCCAGCAAGTGCTCAGATCAGGGCAGCTTGGTAATTTGATTCAAAATAAGAGCAGCAGCTTTCCCTGTCATTAATTCTTGCACCACGAGCTGGTGTGTGGGGAAGCCTTTAGCAGACTCAGGCAGCCTGCTGCTGCCTAGGAGGTCTTGTCACAGCATAACAGCAAGTCCACAATGCTGCTCCATGACATTTCTGTTGCTAAAGAGTGCTCTGGCCTGACCTGGACGAGAGCCACACGTACCAACCATCACATGAGCGTGGCCCTCACCACGAGCACCCTTCCAAATCTGCTCTACCCTTCACCTCACTTGGAGCAATGTCAGTTCTCCTGCTGCAGCAGGAATTTTGTGCTAAACTCACTCCTCAAGTTCAGCCCACTAACAAAGGGCTTAGTCCCGGGTGAACTTCACTGTACCCAAGGGTCCTTCTGAAAAGATCAGTCATTATGGAAGGGGTCACATTACCTCAGTCTGGCTCAGGCAGAGCTCTCAATAGCTCGTTTTCACGTTGGGATTGAGGAGAACTTACCAAGTACAAGGCAGCCCACCATTTCCTGCAGTGCTGCATCTTCAAAGATGAAACCTGATCGTACTTGTTCAAACATGTACATGCAGCAGAGGAAGAGCAGCTCTCTTTAGCCTGTCCTCGTGTTCTCCATGGTTGTACCAGTGAGCAGACCCATTGCAGATGCATTGCAAACACCTCCCCAGCAGGTTCTGATGAGAACTGTGTTTCTACATGAAATTGTTGCTGAAGAAATGAACAGTCAGAGTGTAAAATTCTTACAGTGGTCACAAAGTAAAAAGAAAATCTGCACGCAGAGTAAGAGTGAACAGATTGATTACTCATCTATTGTTACTGTAGTTTTTAGTACTGGTATGTACAAACATTTAGAAATTTTTGAGGGAAGCTGTAATAAACAGTTGAATAAAACATCTTCCTCTCATGGATAGTGTTTATAAGCAGCTGTCTGCAGTCATGTCACTTTCTTGAGGGAAACACATCAGAGAGCAGTAAGTGGGCAGATGGCACCTTTCTGACCAGTGCCGCTGCTCCCACATGGGGACCACAGGGCTCAGAGGAGCACCTTGTTCGGATTCCCCTTCCCCAGTGCCACAGAAGGCCCTGCTGTGCTCAGAGGCAGTCCAGACCTACGTTAGCTCTGTGCTTTGCAGAGCCTCTTCCACCAACTGCAGCACCTCCTGCCCCAGCTTTACAGCAGCTGCTAACCCAAGTGGAGAGCTGCCTGTACACCTGCATTTGGCTCAGCCAGCCTGGGAATGGCTTGGCTCAGGGCTGGCAGACCCTTCCCCAAAGAGCAGCCATTGCTCCTCCTGCAGCCAACCTGCTGAACGGTGACAAGAAAGCAAGAGGAACTTTCCTTCACCGCAGAGGAAGCTGGGCTTTCCACTCAATGAAACCCTCGCTGTCTCCTCAAGGTTTGCATGGCTGTCACATGTGTTTGGCCCAGCAGGCTTCCCTGCTAAGCACTCATGCTGCCTGAGACACCCTCAGGAACACAGACCTGGCTCCTCTGTGGAGCTCAGCTCAGCCCCTGGTCCATGGCTACCAAGTGAGGCAGGTGGACTCTGCCCACCCAGGCAGCTGGGAAGGGGCACTGAGCCCAGAGGAGCTCCAGAGTGGCTCCTGCAGGGAGTGGGGAGGTGGCGTGTGGGAAGGCAATCTCACCACCACCCCCAGCACATCCTCTGCACCCCCAGCCCTGGCCTGTGCTCTGCAAACAAGGCTCCAGCAGCCAACCCAGAGCGAGCCCCGGTCCGTGCCGAAGGCAGTGCCGAAGGCAGGGACACAGAGACCCACAAACAGCATCTCCTGCGGGGCCACCGAGCCTCCCAGGAGACAGAGCTGGGGCGTTCCAGCAGAGCATCCTGCTCCACGCACCCTGGCAGGCAGCAGAGCGTGCAGGGGTGAGCACGAGCCAGGAACGCATGAATGAACGCATGCCTGGGAGAGCTGCAGAGAAGGGGCTCCCCCGGTGCCCACAGAACCCTCCCAGCAGCCCCTGCACCCTCTGTGGTCCCGGGGAAAATCACGGGGGAAAAGACAGGCACGGGGTCAGGTTCTGAAATTTGTCTTTTTAATAAAAAGGCACCTATAAAACAGGTCAATACATTACAGGCAGCACAGATACCCAAAAACAAGCCTAAAAATTGTTTCAAATAAAAACCAATAAGATGTCTTCACATATTGTATTTATATATTTATATTTATATATATATATTTATATAATGGTACAAAATGACTGGGGAAGTTTCTCCATGGGATGACAGAGAACAGGTCAGTCACCTTTACCTCAACGTGAAAGCTAATTCTGGGTGTGTGATTATCCGACGTACTGAAAGATGCGGTTTCCCAGCGTACACTTTTTTTTTGGAGCTGGAAAAACACGGCGAAGTCATGGCTAAAAGATGGGCAAACCTTCTACTGTGATTAGGTGGAGTCAGTACACAGAACTCAAGCTGAGAAGCCGAGCAATAAACTACAAGACACGAGACTAGACACAGGTCACGGCAGCAGGCAACCAGCTGATGGCAAACCTTGCCCAGGTCTAACAAGGACTGGCTGTCACTGAGCCTCCAGAGGAACTCCTGCCACACTGCTGTTCACAGACGTGGTGGGGAGCGGTGCCCAGGGCAGAGGGGTGTTAGGCAGCACTTTTTCTCCCCACTGTTCAGCCCTTGCAGTGGTAGGGGTAGGGCTGGCTCCAGGGCAGTGCAATTTTGCAGAAGAGCACCGACTGCTGCTCTAGAATCCTTAGCTCTGACCTAGCATTGGGATTTCCCTTTTGTATCCAGGGCTGCTGAGTCAAGAGGTGTTCCTGCAGGCACCAGGCACACGTAGCACTGCACAGCCCCGTCACTGAGCAGCCAGCACTGACCTCCCAAATCCTGCATGGCCCTGCAGCCCGGGGGGCTCCAGCTGAGCAGAGACAATGCACTGCCCACAGAGTGAGGACTGCAAGCCCCAAGCAACTTCTGTGTCAGGCTGGGCGAAAGGGACAACAGGGAAGGTACGAACACATGGAGATCTCAACTGGGCTAAAACAACAGCTGTCTACAGACAAACAAAAAACTTCCATATAGAAAATGTTATGGCTTCAAATTAGCCAAGACTAGCTGGTGGGTGATGAGCAAGGTTTGGGGCTGTAATTGGTATTTGGGTGTTTACAAGAAACTACCAGCAGCCAACACCCCGAAGTGCAGCCAAGAGAAGCCACAGCCTTTCAGGCAAGTCAAGCTTAGAAAGAGCTACATCTGTTTGAGCCACATCCTCCCATGTGAAACACACAGTGAAAGGACGGAGAATCCAACCAGCCAACATGTCAAGTCCAAAGCCTGAGCTGAAGATTACTCCTCTGCTCCCAGTGCTAAGGCAGGGAAGAGCACGTCCTGTTTTACCACCTCAAAGAAAGCTACTTGCTCACATCATGTACAACAGACCCCTACAAAGCAGGAGACCAGAGCAAGATCCTTCCTCAAATCCAGACCCATGGTTCTCACCCAGTACTGCTTGCTACGAAATGCCCCAAAGCTTCAAGGTATTCCTAACTGGACTTTGTGACTCCATCTTCTCACAGACTGGATCAAGACAGCTGCTGGTCTGAGGTTTCAGCACCCACCAGCCTGTCCAAAAAGCTTGCAACGTGGTAAAAAGTGTTGCTGTTCACTCACTATTTAACAATGTGCCTTTCCAAAGCCTTCTCCTCCCTGCAATAGCAAGTTGGGAAAGGTGAGCTCTTGTTATAAGAGAGGTAGTGTGCTAGGTCTGGCTGTGCAGAGATAATCCTCCAAGCAGTGTTCCCCTAGTCCCAGGCTCACTGCTGGCTGCTGGAATGGGCCCACAGACACTGCTGGCTGCTGGAATGGGCCCACAGACACTGCTGGATGCTGGAATGGGCCCACAGACACTGACATGTGTGCAGAAGTGTGTGCACATCACCCCACGCCCCCCTCCGTGAACAAACATGGAAAAGACCACCAGGGCCACGTGCAGGAAGACCTCATGGAGTGCAGGATGGGGAGGATGGAACACATCCAGGAAAGCCAGAGCTGTCCAAATGGCACACTTCTGCCAGCCTAGGGATGAGGGATTGCAACACAACTTCAGCCTCTTCTGTCTGAAGCACAGGGTGGCCACACCACCACCACCAAACAGGACTTATGCTGAGGAGGAGTATTGCATGAAGGGACAGGTCCTCTTCAACAGCTGGACCTCTCCTGTGCCACAGGGCAGGGCTGCTGCTGGCAGCTCAGGGCCAGATGGAACAAAGACTGCCTGCGAAATGCTGGAGGAGAAGGACTGACAAGCACGAGGAAGACCTGGGAGAGCATTCAACAGCAATGGGGGCACGGGACAGTGGCAGACGATGATGGATGGGACATGGGCTGGTGTAGGAAGGCTGCAGAAGAGCAGGGTTCCTAGCTAGCTCCTGGAAGCACTGGAATGCATCACCTCGCTCACCTCGGAGCCCATCGGTCCCTACACACCATAACACCCTGCCCACGGGGGACACAGCGTGGAGGGAAGAGAAGGAAGGAGAGGTGACAGGGCTGGTCAAGACCTTCAGGTCCAGCATGTTATCATCTGTAAAGCCCAGATCCTCGCCTCTTCTCCAGCTGAAGGGCCAGCATCCTCCCCATTCTGGCCACAGCAGCTTCTCCACAGAGCAGTGGCAGCTGCATCCCGTGAGGCTGTGGCCTCTGCCCTGCTGGATGAGCACTCCTCCAGCAGCGTGTCACTGGGGCCACAGCTCTCGGTGGTGGTTGTGTTTGTGTACTCAGCATGGCATCCACAGGGGCCTGAGATCTGCATGACACTACACCCCCCGCCCCCCTGCACATGCAAACCATCCAGATGCATGAACAACACAGGTCTGACACAGAGTCACTCTACAATGGGATCTCTCAGCACCCTGTGCACCCCGGGGATCCTCCTCCCTCCCCTCCCCAAGGAGAGTCTTTAATCCTTGTACACTGTTGCCTTTAGCATGTTTTTTTTTTGTTTCTGTTTTTTAAAACATGATTTGAGGCTTCTATTAAAACACAGAAATACAGAACAATTAAAAACCAGCACAAGTTTTGCCTTTCCCAGCGACCTATTTACAGCTAGTTCCAAAAACCCTCTTGCACATTTTGGTTGCTTAAAAAGGAAGGGGGAAAAAAAAAAAGAAAAAAGAAAAAAAAGGAAAAAGAGAGGGAAAAAAAGGGAAAGAAAAACACTTGACGGAGGAAAACCATAAGTGAAAACTTTACAAACTGCCACAGGGTCTGGATGTCCCTAGTCACCACCCAGGGTTCAAAGTAACAACCCTACTCCCAGTCCCTCCACCCTCCCCTTCCCCAAAAAAGAAAGGAAAAAGAAACCCAATTCACATCAAGTTTACTGCACATCTGGTTTTCTGTGTAGAGGCGAATCCGATATGAAAAGCATCCCACGTGGTGTCCTCCACTGGCATTGGCCCCCAACCCTCCCTGGCAGAAAGGTTTAAAAATGTTTGTAGAGGCAGCCCAGTCCCCTCCCCAGCCCTGAGCGCCAGCCAGGGTTAGAAAGGCAAGTTTGCCATGTTGCCAGGCCCGGGGATGTAACTCATCTGGCTGTCCAGGGAGACACTCCTCTGCCTCATCTGGTGCGTGACCATGAGGTTCTGCTGAGGCGGGGGCCCCATGAGAGAGCCCTGAGGTGACATCATGTGTCCTGTCTGGGCATACATCTCCCCCGACACAGACATGCTCCTCTGCTTGGCCTGCATCAGCATGAAATTCTGCTGGGCCATCAGGCTCTGCTGCGGAGACATCATGCCCTGGTGCATGCTGTTGCCCATCATGCCTTGCTGGGGTGGTATGCCTGTCCTGCCCAGCATGGGCACTTGTCCAGGATGGCACATGGGCATGCTGAGTCCCCTCTGCACGCCCTGCTGCCCGGGAAGGCTGGGGGCATTCATACCTGGCCGCACCGGGGGCTGCTCAGCCATCATGTTCTGCAGGTTCATGAGGTGGAGGTTGGAAGGCTGAGATTTGGGCGCCTGGCTGTCGCTCTTGGGGAAATACTGCAAGGTGCTGCTTGGCTTCTCTGACGGGATGATCCTGGACAGGTCGAACTCCGGGATCCCCGTGGGCGTGGGGCGGATGACCTCGCTGAGCTCGGGGTCGTTCAGCACCGAAGCCACCCCGGGAAGCACGGGCGGGTAGGGCTCGCCAATCCGAGGGGGGATGTTCTTGCCCATCATGTGCTGCTGAGGGGGCATCTGGCCAGGCTGCTGGGTGGGAAGGTCCTCAGGAGGCAAGGGCATCCCTGGTGGGTAATGCTGCTGCATCCCAGGGCCACCTCCTGCACCGGGAGCCATGGGCATGCCTCCAGCTGGAGATGGCATGGCGTTGTGGGGCTGCTGCATGCGGGGGAACACGAGCTGGTTGGAAGGAATCATCTGTGAACTGTTGGGCACGGGGCCACACTGCTGGTTCAACGAGTCCTGGGGACCCGGGGGCAGCATCATGGGGTTCTGGGGGGGCACGCCAGCCCCTGGCCCACTCGGGTGCATAGGAATGTTGGAGCCCAGAGGGTTTGGGGAGGACATCATGGAGGTGGGGGGTGGTTCGTGGGAGAGGGGCTGCTGACCAGGCAGGTTCATTCCCATGGGGCTCTGAGAGGATCCAGGTCCCACAGAGTTCAAGTGCAGTTGATTTGGCTGATTCCCCGTCACACCTAAGGACAGGAAAAGGAGAGAAGAGTTAACCCTTCCCCCAGATCTCTCCGGGCTGCAAAATCCACATCCTGAAAGCCTGTTGAGCACTCCTGCTCAGAATTCCCTGAGCATGGAGCGTGATGCTTAATAAGGAGCTGCAAGATAGGCTTGCAAAGCACCAGTATCAGGAAAACACACCCAGACTCCAGCTCTCTAAGCCCATGAGCACCAGAGAACTCTTCCAGCTTCATTCAGTCCCATGCTGGATTTGTAGTGTCTTGATTTTAGAGTCCTGTCTGGCTCAGTGTGTTGGGACAGCCCCACACCATGCTCTCACAGGGCTCCAAGCCAGCTGGAAGGCACTGAGGAGTGTCCCTTCACCACTGTCTGCCACAGGGTTTGCCACACAGCAAGCTCCAGTGACCACACAACCCTGGGTGGTGAGGAGGAAAAAAGCAGAAGAGTGGGCAGCCCAACTCACAGGTGCAGTCCAGGCAGGAGGCCTGCGCCCATCAAACAGCAGAGCCATCCATGCCAGTGGAGGCAGCCAAGGCATTTGCATGCCTGCAGTCAACCTGAGTGACTGCTCAGCAGTGAAAGAGTCAAAAAGTTGATCTTTCATTTTGAAAACTGCCAAAAATATTTACCAGACCGCTTTAAACCTCTGAATCAAGTGGTAGAGCATGCTGGAATTCCCCCTTGGGTTGGTCACCAAGTGACAGAAAACACTCATTTGCCTAGCTGTCCTCACCAGTGTCACCAGCTAGTGAAGCGTGTCTGGCCTACTGAAATCACAACTATGCTACCTACAACACAGCCTTGCCTGTGCAGGCACCTGGGCTCCACTCAAAACACCAACTCCAAAGACCTGTTTGGAGTGTGCCTGTCCCACCACACAGAAACACAAGGGCTCTAAGCAGCAGACCTCTGCCTGCAAGTCCTGAGCCTGAGAAAACTCCAGGAGCTGTGAAAATTCAGGGCCAGTGTATCTGCATGGGGTAAAGGTAGGTCTAAAATACTCCAGAGCTCATGAAAGAAGGATGTCTCAAGCCAAACTGGCTCATGTACTTCCACACAGCACACCCAAGCCAAAAGCTGATGGGCAGCCTCAGCAAAGGGCAGAGAAATGCACAAACTATTACCAATGAGGGCGGATTTAAGCTGTTTGACATGGCAGTCGGGGGGAGAACAGAGTTTCTAATGCCTCCTCCACCTGCTGCCTCAGGCCCACTGACAGCCACGAGATGGTGTGATCCCTTGCAAGGATCCCTTGCTCCAGAAGTATGTACCTGACATACTTCCAGGTGGGAGCATAGGCCTGTCCGGCAGCAGCTCGTCGTCAGAGGTGGCGATGGTTTTGATGGCATTGTGGTAAAGTGGTGTGGAGCTGGGCATGGCGTACTTGGACATCTGGGACATCATCAGTGAGAGTGGGTTCTGAGAGGGGGATGGATCTGGAGAGGAAGTAAAAGGCATATTGGGATTCATGGTGCTAGAGGTGTTACTGGCTGGTGCAGAAGAGCTGCTCCGAGGCCCAGAAGGGAGAGAACCTGCAAGCAAGAGAGAGACCAGCTTAGTACTGTCCACACTGTGGCTTGCTACCATCAGAGAGCAACCCTGTCCCCTCCTTCCGATGGCAGTGACCAGAGGAGGCTGCAAAACACAGCTCAGCACTCTCAAGACTGAGAGGGCTCATGCAGAGACCCTGTCCCAGAGCAGTGACAGACTTCCACTTCAGCCTGCTCCTGACTGCCCAGCACAGACACAGCTTTTGCTGCCTTATCACAGAGCATAAGCTGGGTGTGCAGTAAGAGCTGCTTTGCCCACCCTCTCATCTTCCTCAAAAGGCCCTGTTTGGACTCCTGGGAAAAAAATACTTGCTCCATGAGATGCCACACACAGGCATGTGTGTCTTCCCGCTCCTGTAAGAGCTCACGGGCTGGAAAGAAACCCCATCCACACACTCACCAAGCACAGACATGCACTCGCACACCAAACAACCAGCATACCCTGATCCAGTGCTCCCATGGAAGCAGATGAGTTCATGCTGAGAGTCTGCTTGCTCTGGTTGACTCCTGGACTGGGCATGGTGGCTTTGGGAGATGGGACCCAGCCAGGGGAAGGAACAGCCATAGAAGGGGACTTCAGGCGGCTTGGTGAGCCGGTTGGAGACCGGACATTGAGAGAGGAGCTCATCACCTGGGGGGACTTGAGGGGGCCAGATTGGTTTGAAGGTGGCATGTTGACCATCTGCGAGGGTGTCTGTGGGGACTTGAGGTTGGCAGAAGGGGAGGTGACCAGTGGCGAGTGCACCTGGCTAAGGGTGGGAGACTTGAGGTGACCCATGCTGGGGGAATTCATCTGGCTGATGTTGATGGTGAGGTCAGAGGGCCGGCGGCCCAGCCCTCGGGAAGGTGCTGGGTGCATGTTGGCCAGGTTTCCCCCTGGTGTGGGAGCGGGATTGGAAGCCGGAGGCAGAGGGATGTGGCTGAGCCTGGTGGTGCCACTGATGTTCCCAACGGGCATGGTGCCCTGCTCAGGGCTGAACATGTCCGAGCTGCTGCCCATCTCCTGGGGCATGTTGGGGTAAGGCCCCTGCCCACTCGAGAAGCCTTGCTGTCCTTGGTTCGGGAACTGGGAGGGAATCATCATTTTCTGGGGTCCTGTTAGCATTGCACTACCATTGCCATTCTGAGCCCTCGCCCTGGCCAGCTCCTCGGGGCTCATGCCCTGGTGGGCCATCATTTCGGGACCCCTCATCTTCTGCGACATCATCATCTGCTGCTGAGGGGTCATCTGGACATTGAGGTTCATGTTCATGTTCATGTTGACATTCATGTTCATGTTGAGGTTGCCAGGGCCCATGGGTGCATCCATGTCCCGAAGGCCTGACTGACTCATGGGGGGGCTCAGCATCCCCCGAGTGCCTGCAAAATCCATTCCCATTGGGGCACTGCTCAGGCTCTCCCCCGTTATCTGCCCAGCAAACATGGATGGATCCATCTGCCTGTGAGCCTGCATCATCCTCTCCATTTCCATGCTCTGGCTCATGGAGTTGCCCGATATTCCCATGGGCCTTTGCATTGCCACTGGGCGTTTTTCCATGAGCTGATGCCGCAGGATCTCCTCCCTGGCACGGGGATTCATAAACCTTTCTGGGTCCCCTTGCCCTGATGGGTAGGGCAAGGTGCCTTGTGGAAAGTTCCCGGGGCCTCCCATAGGAGACATATCGTCGTTCCATCCCATGCCGGGCCTGACCGGCCTCTGCATGGCATTCATGGGCCCAAGAGCATCCAAGGGCATGTTCTGCATCCCTCCAAAGCCAGAGACTCTCTGCATTTGATTCCCAGGGAACCGTGGCCCAGGGAAAGGTGGCCCTCCCCTCAGTTGCATAGGGTCCTGCACATCTATGGGTCCCCTCAGCTGACTGCCCATCCCTGGTGGCCACTGCTCCCCAGGCTTGCTGTGGTAGGGTGGTGGGGGCCCACGCATCATCATGCTCCCCATGGACTGTGGGATCATGATCTCCTGCATGGGCCGGCCGTGGATGCTGATCTGCTCCTCTTTCCGTCGCTTTTCCTCGTAGTATTCTTCCTGCAGCTTCCTCCAGGCCACTTGCTCGGGTGTCAGGCTGTCCTGGTTCAGCCGCTGCATCATCATGTTCATCTGCTGCCCCATGTCAGCGCCGGGGTGGTGGGGCACCTCGTGTTCCAGCCCGGGCCCACCAAGGCTCTGGGTCTGGGAGATCATGGACTGCAGAGGCTCTTCGTACTTCTTCATGGTGGCGGGGGGCGCAGGGGGCTGGGCAGGGGCAGCCTGTGGCTGAGGGGCAGCCCCACCCTCCCCTGCACTCTGGCCAGACTTGAGGAAGGGCTCGGCCTCCCCGCTGCGCAGCAGCAGCCGCTCAATGTCCCGCAGGGTCTGCAGAGAGCGCTCTCGGTGCTCCAGCTGCTCCTTCGAGAGCCCTTCCGAGTTCATGGCGTTCCTGGGGCCCAGGCCTGCCTGCCCTGGCATCCCTGGGCCCGGGCCCTCTCCCAGGAGGCTGGAGCTGGGCGCGGCAGCCGAGTCCACCTGCCCGGGCTGCATGGTGCTGGCAGAGGCGGTGGGCGTGTTTGGGTGGTTACTTCCAGGCTGGTTGCTGCTGCTGTTGTTCCCCAAAGAGTTGGGAGTCAGATCTCTCCGGACATCTTCACCTGTCCCTTCCTGAGGCGCAGGCAGAGGTGTTTGACTGATGGTCTGAGGTGGAGGGGGTGGAGGCTGCGGTGGGGGAGGCTGTGGCTGTGGCTGACTCGCTTGAGGGGCTGGTGGCTGGGACTGTGGAGTGTTGGCAGCAGGAGGGTTAATTGGAAGCGGCTCAGCAACCCCCAGCACTTTAGGAGCAGGTGCCTAGCAGAGAAAAAAGGGAAGAAACTTGAGAAGGGAAAAACCCTAGAGAGGTATTCCTCCCCGTACCCTGCAGGAGACCCCTCTGTCCCAGAAAGATGGCTCATGGCAGTTCACCATCACTCCTTGCAGGAAAGATGTAGGCACTACTACATCCCCTGGGAACACACAAGAGGGTACTCTGCCCACATGGCTTCGGGGCCACACAATATGCCCCATCCCAAACTTTTCACAGCAAGGGCTTGTGCCAAAGAGGTTCCACAGCAAAGCAGTGTCCTTCGCCACTGAAAGGGCACTCTGGCAACCCCCTCCTCCACAGCTGAGCCAGGGGCTGGGGGAGAACAGCCATGGCATGAGGGAGGGGTAGCAGTTGGCAGGACATGCCACCAGGAGCATTTGGTTCATAGCTGGTGTACCTGGTCTAGCTTTGCCCGTGGGACATTCTGCTGATGGTAGGCCAGAATGGAGTCAGCTCGGCCCTGCAGGACAGCTTCAGCAGCTCTGGGGAGAGAGCACAAATCGCTTGAGAACACGCACTGTGCCCCATCACACCCATCCCCAGGTGCCACCTCCGCTCTTCAGTCCTGCAGGAAGAGGGAAATCTCTGGAGGGAATGTTCTCAGAGTCCCCCCACCTGTCCTGCACAGGTCCCATGAGGATCTCCAGCTGATGATCACTTGCCCTGGAATTTCCCTCTTGCTCTGTCCTGTGACAGGCTGCCCTACGGTGGCTGTCACCAAGAGGGTCTGGGATCTCCCACACCAGAGCTCCAAAACTGAACAGACTAAGCTAAACAGACTGAACTAACTAAACTGCTACAACCCCATGGCTGGGACAATCATAGAATCATACAGAATCAACTGGCTTGGAAGAGACCTCCGAGATCATTAATTCCAACCCTTAATGCAGGACAGCAGGGAGGAACTGTGTGAACACCCAAGTGTTACATGGCACTCCCAGGGACACCCACCCTGTAGATACTTCCAAATCAGCCCAGTGGCCTGCAGTGCTTTGGGTGAATCATTTGCTGGACACTGACTAGATGTGCTCTCCAGAAGAGCACAGCATCAGGAGGCAGTGGGCATCTACCTCCAACTCTGCCCACCCGCAGTGCCTCCAGCAAACCTCCTGAACACCCCAGTGGGGTTCCCACTCTGTGCAGCCAGAGGGGCACAGGTGTCTCCAGCCCTGGGGATGGATGGGGTGGGTTTACAGCTTACGTGTTTGCAAGGTGGGTTGTGAAGACGTAAACGAACTGTGCCTGCTGCTTCCCTGCTCCGCCGCCTCCTCCTCCCGCAGCCTCTGCCCGCAAGCCGGGCGCAGCACCATGGGGCACGCTGGAAGAGCTGCTCTCGCTGAGGCTGGGCAGCGGGTTGGACCCTGGGCCAAGCTGTGGGGCTGTGGACATCGCAGGCTCTGCTACATTACAGCCTGCGGGAGCAGAGGGCATTGCGGGAGCGCCGGGCAGGCAGGGGGCAGCACCTGCCCGCGCCGGCGCCGCTGCGCACCCGTCATTAACATTCATTAGCACCCCGCAATTACCAGGGGCATGCCCTGCCACCTCGCTGGTGCGGGGACATGTGCGGGGACATCGCCCCCAGCCCATGGGCAGCATCACTCCCCCCAGGCAGACCTGGGAGCGGGCTGTGGCAAGGGAAGTGCAATTATCCCTTCCCACATGGGCTAAAAAGTGCAAGGGAACATTCTGGAGAGGATGGTGACACAAAGGCCACCCTCTCCTCGCTTTTCTGCACATTCATGTTCTCCATCAGAGGGCATGGGCATCGCCTGGGGCTCCACACTCCCCATCTCTCAGATATTCTCCCTGTTCCAGTTTGAAAGTAAACTGAATTGTCGATACAAAACGCCAAAGAACATTGATGCTTTTGGAAAAGAGGAGAGACCTACAGCTCACTGCCCCAAGCAGTGCACACCTTGGCCAGTTCAGCCCTGCCTGAACCACTGTCAAGACCCCAAGAGCCTCTTCAGGCTCAGCTGCCTTTACAACATATCTATGGAGAGCCAGGGGGATGACCTGGCACAGACTTCCCTGCTGCAAGAAGGGCAATGCATGTCACAGTCTGGCTCCACTATGACCAGGGTGGGCATGCCCAACTAGCTGGGCACACTCTCAAGATGGCAATTGTGCTGGTGGTGTGGCCAGAGCAAGGCACAGCAGGGGCATTCAACCTCAACACCTTTTCCTCCAGCATGTCAGTAGCATCTCTGCTACATGGCAAACATTCTCACAGTACAATGATCAAGTGCAATGGCCCCGCTCACCACACACCCTGCTAAGTGAGCACACACAGGCACCCTGGAGGTGCCAGTGTCACCAGCCCTGCTGAGCTGCAGGGAGGACCCAGCTTTATTCAAGCTTGTGAGCTGGTAAGGAGGCAATCACTCACTGTGTGCACTGCTGATGGGCTTGTCGTCCTCCTCGCTGTCCGGCCCAGAGCACCATTCATCGCCGCTGTATGGCTGCTTCCTTTCCAGCACACACCGTCGCTTGCTACGGGGAGCCACCTCACCTGCAAAGGCACGGAGCCATCAGAGGTGCTGAGGAGACCTGGCAGGGATTGGGAAGGCTGGGGTCCTGCCCAGCTGCCAGTGCTGACCCTACAGGGATGCTCTGGGCAAGGAGCCTTACACCAACCACTGCCCGGCACTGCTTAAGAACCTGAAGCATCTGCTCAGTCTGGGCTCCTTGTCTTTGCAGCCAGATCTAGTGGGACTCCCATCTGAGAGCCAGAGTTCCAGAATGAGATGTATTTCTTTCTGCCTGAAAGGAATCTGCGAACACAGGATGTGTCCACCTGCTGTTCCAAACTGGAGAGCTTTGGGCATTAACCATAAATGTAAAGGGTCTGTGATTTAGCAATCAGAATCTGAATATAGAATGGGATGGTGTGTTCACATCCTTTGTAGGAACAAGAGACAGACTCTGCCCTTTGCTGACATCAATCAGGCAGGGCCTTCATGCCCTCTGTAAACTCGTGTGCTCCCTCCATTTCTCAGATGAGACTGATGCAGCTCAGAGAGGAAGTGGCTTGCCTAAAGGCACTCAGAGACTCAGGGACAGCAACCAGACACAGGATGGATAATTTCCAGTCCTGTGCTTTAACTAATATAACATTGTCTGGCCTCCTTTTTTTAAATCGTCTAGTGGTTTCCAGGCCACATTCGCATGATCTATCAGTGCGTTAGGAACATAGGAGATTTGGGCATTTCTGATCAAGCCATTTTAATAATTTTCCTGTGGCAGTGTGGCCTGTAAGACAGTTCTTGGATAAAGCCACAAATACTTTTGATCAGTGGTGTACAGTCACCCCTGAAACACTATGGGGAGAAAGCCTTCCTGGGGGCAGGAGGTTCATCCAAGTACATTCTACCCATTACTACCAAGGCACAGCTCTGGCCTAAGCCAGTCAGGCAACAGGCTTTGGCTGTGAAAGTAAATGCTTAGGGACACAAGCCAGAACAGCAGCTCTGCGTCTGGGGACCGGGTGTGAGTCTCAGTTGGAAGCAAGGGCACCACTGGGATTTTCCTCCTACCACCCATGAGATGCTCAAGCGTCCCTTGGAGCCATCGAGCACAGAGCTCAGTGGAATGCAAGAGGCTACAGGGTGAGGACAGGGAAGCCAAAGGGTTTAGAAGCACTGACTCAGCCCTTTTCCAGAAGCCACGTGCTGTAACACAAGAGTCATCCATTGCTGACGAAACCACAGAACTGTTCAGACAGTGACCCTCGCAGCACCTCCCTGCTAACCATGACCGAGTCGCTGGGCAGCTGCAAGAACACCACAAAGGCAGCTCTCTGCCGACAGCAAGGAGATAGAAAACAACTCAAGTCAAAAGTCTGCACACTGCAAAGCAGGGGCGTTTGGTGCAGTTTCAGTGAACCACACTGTTGCTTAGCTGGCCTCACCAGCCCATGAAAATCAGTCCCAGATTCTGGGTGTAACAAACAGTTTAGGGAATGAAATGCAAAGCCAACGAATGCTCAGCCACTCTGGTCCCAAAACTGCCAATGTGACAAGCAGTGATGCAAAGTCATCCAGGCAGCCAGGACAAGCCTGGATAGAAGACACAGCACAGAAACCAGAGATGCTCACAGCTGCTCCCATCCCAGGTCCTGCCAGGATGCTTGGAGCAACTGGGGGGAAGGCACGCTGAGGCAAGGTTTAGGAGAGCGCTACCTTTTGATTCTGTGTCCTGTGATGGGGTGCTGGCTTCTCGCTGCTCTCCGGAGTCCACCGAGATGCTTCGTTCCCGTTTCACCTTGCCCTTCAAGGAGCTGAAGTTTGGGACAGTGTTCTGGCTGTTTTTCAGTCCAGAGTTGCCAGGGGAGATCTGAGTGGCCTTGCTGCCATGGCTGCCTGCCCCCACACCCTTCGAGCCCAGGTTACAGGTGGGTGCTTGGCTCACATTGTGGTGCTGGGCCAGGGCACCGCTGCTGCCTGCCTTGCCATGGCTGGGCAGTTTGTTGTCAGGGTGCATTGGCTTGGCTAAAGCTTCCCACAGCGCCAGTGGAGGGAGCTCCCAGGCCCTTCGGTAAGAAACCTGCAAGAGAAAAGGGCAGTGAGTCACCAAGGTGCTCCTCACAAGGGTGCAGCTGCTGGGGGCACAGCCCAGGGTCAGGGCCCTGGGGCTGCTGCTTGGTTGCAGGGCCAGACAAAGCCCATGGCAAGGCACAACCCAGAGCTTCTCATACCAGGAATGAGCCCTGGGCTGCTCTGAGCAAAGGATCCTGCTCCACAGTGAGTGCCATGCTGACTAGCTGTAAATTCCCATCCAGGCATGGCAGACTTGCCAGTGCTTCAAGGCACAGGCATGGGCACAAGAGCCCTCATTTCCAAGGCTGTGATGAGAAATGAGTGCTCCATGCCAACCTGGCCCTTTGGTGAGCGGAAGGATCCTCAAAGCTACTTTGCAGATGTTCCCAGACAACTTTGTGACCCTGAACAGAAATGTAGTGCCCTGCTGGTTTCAGGGACACCTTCTGCTGCTAAATAAATTTCCTCTGCCCTGCAAAACACACAGGACACAACAGAGCAGACAGAAAATTGTCTTGACACAAGCTTATAAAAATAAAAATAGGATGGAGCAGGGAATGAAGGAGGTCAAGGCAGATGGGCTGCAAGGCAAGGGCAAAGCCAGGGAATGCAGGCACTCATCAGACAAGAGGTATCCCTGCCTCTCCCAGGGGCCTGAGGGACCATTCCAGCTCCTTCTCTAAGGCCCTGGGTGGGGGAACATCCACTTTAGCGGGAACTTCCAGCCCAGCAGGATGATGCAATGTGCCACAGGCCTGCTGGGATAGCAGGATAAGGCTCTGCTGCGCCAGACCCAGACTAGCCTTCTGAATAGTCCTGCAGGCTGAAGCAGAGCCTGGCAGAGAAGAGGAGGTTAGGGCAGAGCACAGAGGCTTCTGAGCTGGGGGACATGCATGCAGATAAACAATGCTGCAGCAGCCCTGTTTGCACGATCTGGCTGCCTTGGTAGAGTCTCTAGGGCTCACACAAGGAGTATTCCCCTTGGAGATCTGCACAGGCATTAGAGATGACTGGGATGTGGTTCCACATTGTATCCTGTATTCTGGAAGGCCACTATCAACCCTTGGTTCAACACACAACCCTGGTAACTGCTCCCTAACCCAAATACTGTCACAGTTTCACTTCTTGGGGACTAGGAGAGGAGGAAAAGTAAACCACATGCTCATGGACGCTGAGGTATTGCTCTGTGTTTGCTCACATCCGCTATACGCTTTGCATGACACCCCCACAATGCACTCAAGAACCTTTCCTGTGCACAGGCAGAGAAATTTCCCAGCACACGGGGAGGGGGTTACTGGCCCACGGCCGGCTCCTCCCATCTGGACCACGCAGGCCAGATGCTGCGCACAGATTTCTCCTGCCACCCAGGGACAGGAAGCACCGGCTCCAGACCAAACCCCACATCTCTAAATAGCACTGCCAGAGCTCAGCGCGCCGCTCCGAGCTTGCCCAAGGCGAGCCTGGAGACACCACCAGCAAAAGCCAAGTTCTGCTCTGCCAGGGCAAACCACCGCACCCTTGCAATGCAAGCAAAGAACCAAGCACGCTTGGCAGAGCCGTAATCCCCAAAAGCCTGCGACGGCCACAAGGCGCAGGCTGCAGCTTGCCATCCGCCGCCAGCAGCGAGATCTCTGCCTGCAAAAGGGTCTTCTCAGCACCTGCCTCCCTGTGAGCTGAGCCGGGGGCTGCTGGCACCTTGTGCAAACAGCGCTGGGGCACGTTCCTCCCGAGTTATGGGATCCTTCGTGCACAGCTTGGCCTATCACCACTTCCTAACTCGCGAGTTGTTAGTCGCTCCCTCCTCCTCTTCCTCCGCCTTCTCCCCACGCACCTCGGCGAGGGCTCTGCTCTAGCCTGGAGGAAGATGGTGAGCCACAGCACTGATTAATTTTCACAGCACATAAGGGAGTTGCTAGCCCTTTAAGTGTCAGCCAGTCTCGCTTGCTCGCTCTTGTTCTCCAGGGACCTATTAATAGCAGCTGGAAAGATCACATCACTCTCTGGATATTTATACCCCTCATTCCACACCAGGAGAGATTTATGTCAGAGCTGCCATCCCAGTGCCTGCCCAATTGCTCTGTCAAACCGCTCGCAGGGGGAGGGGAGCTGAGTGGGGAAGGAGACACGGAGAGGGCAAGCAGGGAGGAGGAGAAGGTCCATATGGCACAGGCTGCAGCGTTAAGCACGCACGCTGCCTTGCAGCCGCTGGCTGGCCAGCCACAGGGAGCCTTCAGCCCCTCTGGAAGAGCCTGCTGCCAGACAGCATTCCAGAAAGCAAGCCCTGCAGCAGCTCCCGCTACTGGTGGCCCAGAGCCCCCCCTGCCATGTGCAGCCCTCGCCATCCCTGCATCATGCTGCACCGGAGCCCGGAGGGGCACAGACCCACCGACACCACGGTGCGATGCGCCCACTGAGGAGGTGCGTCCTGATGGGTGGCAGGCTGGGACATCCACATCCATGCCCCTATACCGCGTTTGAAACAGATCCCAAAGGGCTTCACCGAAAAATGCGAATGCTCAGCAGCACTGCAGCACAGCCCGAGCACAGCACAGCGTGGGAAGGGAGGAAGAAGCCCAGGGCCCTGCAAAGCCCGTGCCTGCAGAGCCCAGAGATGCACCGCCTGTCCCTCTGGTTCTCAAATGACACTAAAGGGAACACCACACCTCGATGCCAAAGGACCTGGCAGCCACCACGGTGAAACCTTCAGGTGCTGCCTGCAGCGTGGACGAGCCTCACTGGCTGTGAGATCCCTCCAGAATATTGCATTTTTGGGCCATCTATCTTCATCCTTCATTTTGGACCAGGCTGGTGCTCCAGAAAGAACATTCAAAATCTTCCCTGAGGCAGGATGGAAAGCCGCCCTGGGCTGAGAGAGGGCCCTGGCTCAACATTGGAAAACCCTCCTCTTCCAGTCTCCACTCAAAGGGACCACACTCTCCTCGCAATTCCTAATGGGACAAATGCCAGAAGCAGCTGCCTGTGGATTCTGCTCTGCTTTTAGGAGTAGCAACAGTTGGATTCTGTTCCAGATGCATAGTGGGGATTCACTCTGGCCTCTCATCTGTCTGACTGCAGCACGACGACAGACATCTCAATTGCTCCTTCCACACACCCCTAGATTCAAACTAGATTTCAGCAGGCATGCCACACATCTGGGCCACAGAAGATAATTAATTAGAAAGTAGATATACTGACACCAGGAGACAAACAATCCAAAACATCTTGAAGAGAACATGACAAAAAGAAGATTGCACAGGAATCTGTCTCCCTCTGCAATTTAGCAACACACCCACTCCAGCCCAGTAGTTTTAAAGACAATAGCAAACTTAATCCCCAGTGGTTAAAGCAAGGAGCTGAGACTCTTGGCTTCTGCTCCCAGCTGCCACTGATTCCACTCGTGACCCTGAGCAAGATGTCCCATTTCTGGGTGCCTCAGTTCCCCCACCATTACACGGGGGGACAACCCA
This sequence comes from Margarornis squamiger, assembly GCA_035222235.1. NCBI lineage: Eukaryota > Metazoa > Chordata > Aves > Passeriformes > Furnariidae > Margarornis > Margarornis squamiger. The sequence goes on along the minus strand of JAWWTY010000064.1, from coordinate 6,932,621 downwards.
GCCTACCTCATGCAGGCAGGGAGGCTTACAAGGCACAATAAATATCTGTTGAATGAAGGGGTACATCTAAATGCAGAGAGTGTTTGCGCCTGGTACGTCTGAAAAGCCACAACTTTAAACCAAAGACTGGGACCTTAGCAGACAAGAAACCTTGAAACAAAACAACAAAAACTGCTTTCAGTAAGCCTCCTCCAGTACGGTCTGGAGAGCAGGAGGAAGCTCCAGGCAGGAGGGACTGAGCTGACATAGTCACAGTCCGGGAATTGCTAGCTGATAGTTCAAGAAACCTGAAACCCCACTGCCTTCCCGGAGGACTTTCTGGTGAATCATGCTCCTGCTCACTCCAAAGGACGATAACACAGATTCCCAACACTGCTGCAAAGAATGCAGAGCCCGAGCCTGCTGCCAGCCCTGCAGCTTCCACAGCTGGGAGCTGGCTGGCACTGCTGCCATGCTATCCCTCTTGGAAGAAAGGGTGAGAGAGGAAGCCAGGAAAACAGAGTCAAAAAGGAAGGCTCTTCACCACACCTCCCTCCTATCAGATGCTGGGAAGAGTTCTTGCGAAACCCAGATGACTACCAAGTTATGCATACACGGCAGAGACCAGAACCCAGGCCTCCTGAGCTGTGCTGACGTGCCCAACAACCCAGTGTGCCTGGCTCACCAACACCCAGCACACAAGACAGGTCGTGACAGGGTGATGCAACACTCAGAAATTGCCCAACTCCCCTCTGCCAGCCTGTCCAGGAAGTAACAAGACCAGGTTGCCATTGCAAACACTCTCTAAGAACATCACCTATGCTGATAACCACCCAAGCACAAGCTGCAATCCTAGGCAAGCCCAACCCAAAACCTCCAGTGGACACCACCACAAACTCATGTCGAATACCTTGGCTTTGGAAATGAGGGGTCCTAAGCAAACTCAAGAGTTTCTTTAAGAAAGGCATCAGGAGAGACCCCAAAGACCCACTGCCCCCTCTTGAAATACCCACTCACTCCAAGTCTGGATGGGATAGCAGGCACACAACCCACCACCAGTCCTCCCAGGGTTAACAGCAGAAGGGGTTGAACACCTTCAAAGAAATACCACATTATGTCAGTAAAGTCAGAGTATTTCGTGGAGTGAAAGACTACCAAAAACTTTCCAGAAGCAAGACTTCTGAAGTCTGAGACCCTCAGCTCATTTCTGATTTTGAGAGAAGACCAGAGTCAGAAACTTGACCTTTTCCATGCAAAAATGGTTGTTCCAAAACAATCCTTTTCGCAAGACCATTCAATAGGTTTTGAGTCTGTTCCAGTGAGAAACAAAACCCTCAAAACCAGTAGCAAAACAGCACTGCTGTCAGCCAGCCAGCTCCAGCCAGGAGCCAGAGATGGGCTTGGACAGCCAGATGAGTCTGAAACCCACCCCAGCCCAACCAGCACAGCTCCAAGATACCACATTATTTAGCGACCAGTGACTGCAGGATCATCTCCCCAACCCCAGTACAGAACACTTGCCTGAGCATGTTCATCCCCAATGAGAACAGCCTTAACCCAGGCTGCTACTGCTAAAGGCATTCTCTTTTGAGCTTTGCTTTGGCTGGCTGGACTTGGAGACATTGGAAGGCAGGGAGTTCCACTGGGCAAGGCTCTGCCGACAAGGGGTCATCTGTTTTCAATATGTCATGGAATTATCTCGCTCTTATACCATCAGACTTATAGCCTGGAGAAGCCCATTCTCACTTCATTTCTTGGATCTTTCTCATGCCCTTTTAAATGGCAGACAAGGTGCTGCCTTTGCCAGGTGTAGGGGAGGGTTCTAAAAGACCTGCAGAGAGAATCTAATGTTCTGTTGAATGCTAGCAGTTCTCAGAGTCGTTTTGGCAGGCCCTGCTGATCTCCTGCCATTTGGAGCTGGCTCAGGAACGAAGCATTTCTGTGGGGCTGCTTGGCCACAAGTCTCAAAGGTTTTTAGTGGGACAAAACCTCAGATTCATGTCCCCTTCCACCTAGGGACACACATCCCATGTACCACAGGTGGAAGCTGAGGCTTGGAGACAGCGAGGTGAATCAGGAATGCCATTTGCTTTCTGTCCAGCACCCTCCTACATTTCTCCTGTCACAGCTTCAGCCCATCAGTGTTAGAAAACCTTTTCCTAGCCTTTCCTTGCCCCCTCTCCAGCAGCTTCTCCCCTCCTTACTGCAGCCCCAGCCAGAGCCTGGCTTCCTGTCCTGCACTCAGGGAGTCTCCAGGTCTAACACCGAATTTGCAGATCCTTCGAGCTTCCCAGTCCAACTGGCACGTCCCCTACAGAACCCCTGCATGTGCCAGACGTTACTCGACAGTCACATGCGGCTCTGTGGGGATGATAACAAGGAATTATTTCCTACGCTGTCCCGGGGATGGGTCAGTGAGGGACACACAGGAAGCTGCGGGTGCCCCACATGCACGGCCACCTGCACAGTGCAGCTCAGCAGCCCTTGGCCAGGGAACAGCATCTAGGAGGTCAGGGAGCAAAGCCAGAAATCCCTTCCAAAGGTACTGCTGCTGCTCAGGGAGCTTCAGTTTCCTCCGGGGCAGGAGCTCATCCTGCAGAATGTGAAATCTGGCCAGGAAGATGGGCTGCTGTGACAGCTGGACATCCCCACACAGCCTTTGGCCGTGCTGGGATGCACAAAGACAAGCTCATCTGTACATGAAGGGGCAGTTTCCCCGTGAAAACCCTTCTGGCAGATACCACCACAGGCTGCAACACAAGGCCACAGCACAGACCTCCCTGGGCATTTGCTGCATGGGATGAAGAGACCTCTTCAGGGAATTCCCACTGTGTTTGTGCACTGGAGCTACTGGGATTGGCTAAGCAGTGCTAAAAAGCCTTGCTGGTGAGCTGTGCCTCACACTCTTCTCTGCTACACCAGCTCTCCTGAGCAGCAGGGCTCAGAGCTGAGACCCTGAAACCCCAAATATCCCACAAGAATCACAAGGGAGACAAGCCTTGCTGAGGGTCACATGTCAAGTAAATGGCTGATGCAGCTGAGCCTATCAGGACAGTCTTTCAGCTGCATCTAGGATTCAGTAAGTGCTTTAGGATCATTTGGCAATAACAAAAGAAGTCCGTGAGGTGTGAGCAGTGTGCAGGACTGGAACACAGAAATGCCAGAGCTTTACAAGGAGCTTTAACACAACAGTTTCTGCTATTGTGTTTAGCAGAAAGTCTCTCCACAGGGCTCTGTGACAGACTAGCCATCATCAGCAGGGCCATCACAGTGGGTCATTTCCCTGCCCTCTGCCTCCAAGCCAGAGACCTGAGGGTTCCTGAGCATGGCAGGGTCTACTGCCCATGGCTGGTCCAGCTTCATGCTGGCTATCCAGGAGCACCAGGAGATTTTCTGGGGTGCCACACTCGGTGCCCCACCTCTGGGCCTGAGGCCACTAGGTGTCATTGTCACCCAGGGCATGCACAGCCTTGGCCAGGGCTGAGCACGGGCCAACTTGCTGCACCTCCCACCTGGGACCCCAGGCTTCCTTGGCACCCCAGCCCTCCCACCGGGGCCTCTGCATGGTGCAGAAGGTTGTACTGGGGAGCAGAGCCACGCACCATGTGCCTGCAGATGCTGCAGATAAAGGTGGCACAGAGGTGCCTGTTGAACACTGCAAGGAGGGTGAGACATCCCCATACCACCTCGCAGAAAATCTCCACAAAAGACTAGCTCTCCTTTGAGCAAGCTCAGGTGACTTTCCAGCCTGAGGAAGGGCACAGACTTTGCAGAAAGCGTCCCAGCAGGAAACCCTTGTGGCATCTTCTAGCACCTCTTGGCACTGTGTATCCCAGCATGGGACAGCCAGCAGTGCAATAAGCTGGTTTACCTTTGAGGAGGCTCGTGGCAGAGAGATGGAGAAGAGGTGGACTCCCTCCCTCCATCCAGTCCTGGCACTAAATGCAACATACAAAGAACACACCTGCACAAGAAGAAGAGGTTGGAGCACCTGAAGGCCTGCAAATTGTCTAGGTTGCATCACCTTACACACATCTGTGCAAGTGGGCACACACAGGTATGTACCCCAGCACACCTGGGGAGAGGAAGCTGACAGAGAAATGCGGGCAAGAGGAGGAAGCAAGGCTGGTTGCCCCAAAACCTTGCCCCCCACACTGCAGAAGAGATGCAGAGAACTGCCCAGCACTCCTCCAGGATTATAAATACCAAGCCCTGCAGCAGCAGAGCCTGGGCTCTATATTTAAACCCCAGCTGAGGTCACTTCCTTTTCCCAGCAGCTCCCTCCAGCCCCCACCCGGTTGCCTTGTATTTGCATGCCATCATGACTAAGGCACATCGGGGTGTAAGGTCAGAGGGGAAGCAGCTTTGCAACTGCCTCGCAGGAAATTCCACCCTGGGAAACCTTTCACCTTCCCCAGTGCAGGGTGGATTGGCACGGGCAGAGGAGATCCTGCTGCTGAGTGGTGGCAGCTGCCTGCGGGCAGTACTGGGACCCCAGGACTGGGCTAGAAAGGAAGGGGGAGACCTCAAGGAGGAGGGAACCACTGCTCCCCATATGGCTTTACCATCAGAGGCTGGGCTAGCACTGATCTGGAGAGGGGTTTCCCCACCGTACACCCCAAGAGAGCAGCTGCTCTACCCCCTCACCTTCACCCCTAGAAGCCTCCTCCACACCTAAAGCTGAAATTCTCCAGCTTCTGCCACTTGAGGGGTGCAAAGAGGCACAGCCCTCCCCACAGACCCAGCCCCAAGTCCCAGGGGCTACTCTGCCCTTACACAAACACTCCTGCAGCTCTCTGAGCTCCTCCAGAGACCCATGTCCCCAACCACCCAAAGGGAAACAGGCAGAAAGAGCCAGAAACCACCCCATTTCACTAACTGCAGCCCTCTGGGGGAGGCAATAAGCAGATGTACACCCACAGATGGGCAGGAGGGCTCACAGGCAGCCTGTCCTGGGGCTGCCCACAGAGAGCCCTTCTTACCCACCCTGGGGCCAGAGCCCAGGTGCCCAGACTCAGCCACATCAAGCTCTGCAGCAGCACTGTTTGCACTAGGGCCATCAAATGCTCCCAGCTCAGCCCTTGGCCCTCCTCAGTCAACACCAGTTATGCCTTTACTTAAGAAACAGAGTATATTGAAAAGAAAAGTTATTGCATCAACAAAGACCAGGAGACAAAGGATGGGAGAAGGGTGCAAAGGCTACTGAGTGGGAGAAGAGGGGAAAACAGATCTTTTGGAAGCAGGGTAGCTGTTTAGGTTATCATATAAGCACATTGGTGCCAGGATTGGGAACTGACTGGTGACTTTCACAAGGTGTCTGTTAAGTTTTGAAGTCCTTGGCTGTCTGGACTACTGAGCCATTCTCCAGTCTCTGAGCTGGCATGAGACACACTGGGGTCGATATCCCTGAACAGCAACATCAGGAAAGTTTCCTGTACAGAGTCTTGGCATGCTAGCCAAATGCCTTTCCCTCGTCCCACGGATTCTGGAGAGGAAGTCTGTGACAGAGCAGGGGTGCTGAGGGAACCCTATAACCCCTGCAATCAGCTGACAGGGAAGCACACACAGCAGAAAGCTGTGGGGAAGCATCACTGCTATCAAGACAGGCAGTGCAGAGCTGGCAAACAGAGCAGGACACGGGTGTCCAGCTCCTTTGGCCAGCGACAGGGTACTTGCTGTCCTCTCCTGCACATGGACACTGTGCTCTGGCTTGGAGCCTGCACCCGCAGGGAGGCATGTCTGTGCCCTCCAAGGCTGTGTCTCCACAACAACAGGAACAAGAAGCCACAGCAGACCCCGAGCAGCAGCGCGTTGGCCTGAGATCACATTACAGGACAGGAAGGAAGAAGGCACTTTGATCAGTCTGGAATTGCTTTAAACAGCTTCCCCACCGATACCTCAGCCACTGGAATTAGCCCCCCAACACCCCAAAGGTCCCATTCCTAAAGACATGTCCTGCTCTGGCATGTGCATCGGGGCCAGGGCAACCCAGCCACTGGCAGCCACGCCATAGCTGAACAAGGGCTGCTCCCAAGGCAAGGTGACAGCAGAGAGCAGCCTGGAAGAAGGCAGAGAGCCTCCCTATGCCTTGTCAGAGGAAATCAAGGCTCAGCAGGCCCCTGCCTCTCCTGTGTATGTCTTCACCACTGGTGCGTGCTGGCTGTCCTCGAAGCAGCAGCAAGCGGCGGGTCTGGAGGCAGCTGGCAGGGACAGGCTGGTGCTCCCCTCCTCGCTCTCAGGGGCAGTGGGAGCTCCTCCACCTGCCCCAAAGGTCTGAGACTAGCTCAGCTGGTCAGAGCATGGTGCGAGTAACACCGAGGCGGTGGGTTTGATCCCTGTAGTAGAGGCTGAAGGGCTGTACTGGAGGGTCCCCGTGGGTCCCTTCCAACTCCACGTATTCCGTGATTCTGTGATGTGCTGCTCCTGGCAGGCACAGGGTTAATGATGCCCAGGGAGCCGCAGGCAGCCTCCTCCTTGCCCTCTCGGGAACAATGGGGCCATTGTGGGAGGCCAGGCAAGTGTGGGCAGATCCCAGGACTGGCAGTGACCCAACTGGGTTCGTAGTTACTGCCAGGCTCTCCCTCTGCCTCCTCAGGTAGGAGGAGAGCGGTGGCTGCTGGCCTTTCCTGCGGGCCCTGGAAGAACACAGGGGCCAGCCCGGCCACAGGAACACGGTGCCAGCGTGCCCGGTGGCCCCGCCGAGCAACCATGCTCCCACCAATTTGTCTGGGTACCAAATGCAGTGAGACAGCCACCGGCACTGAGCTGCCAGCTGACACCAGCACGCAGCAGAGCAGACTGCGAGCCGGCTGCTGAGCGCTGCCAGCACCGCACCTGGGTCTCCAGCAGCATCAGCTGTGCTTCGGGGATGTGCTGGGTGAGCGTGGGGGGGTCTGCAGCACCAGAAACCACGTTCTTCTCACCCCAAAGTCACATTTCGATGGCGGGTGCAAGTGTTGACCTGTGACCAGGAGCTTCTGGGAAACCCGAGAACTCCTCCACGTGACACACACAGGCGAGCAGTGAGAACACAACTGTGTGTAGGGGGGACAACACTGACTGTCTTCCAAGCCTCCAGAGTCGGAAAGTGGGGTGAATAAGCAAGGGAGCAAGCAGCTCCAACATACTCCCACTCTCTACAGATTCGCATCTCCCAGGCCCAGCACATCAAACGTAAAGAAAACTTGGGGATGCTCCGAATTCACACCCTCAAGGCACAGAACTGATGCACAGTGAAGTGGCAGCACCACTGGGAAGTCCCACGCAGAGGCAAGGCCAGCACTCTGTCATGCTCCCAGACTTTCCAGCAGAGCCTCGTGCCCCCTTGGGCATGGCACCAGGGTACACAACAACAAACTCAGCTCACTGAGGCACACCCCGAGCATCTGAGCGAAACCCTTGGCCAGGAACCTGACTCTGGCCGAATAGCCCAATTTACGAGCCTCCTCCAACATCAGAGGCAGCTCCGGGTGGTCCACAGGTGCATAGCAGTGCAAAGACAAGTGGGAAACAGCTCTGTACTGCTCAGCACTGCCTCTGTGGGACCCCCATGCTGGGCACAAGCCGGCAGGCAGAGTGCAGCTCCAAACATCTGGATTAGAGAGGAAAGGTGCAGCCCAGGTGCACGCTGTGTGTGCCACTGTGCACAACCACTGCAGCTCAAACACCACGGGATCTGCTGCCTGTCTGGGAGGGAGATGTGTCCTTTTCCACTCGATGCTGCAGCTGCTTCCCTCCTCTCACAACTAGACTCAATCTTCCCATTTTCAGGAGCACAAACACAGGCCAGCAGAGTCTCCTGATCTGGCAGCACCAACTCTGCCAGCGGTACCCATCTCCATTTCCTTTGTATCCAGTCTCTCAGTGCCCCACACTAGCTCAGGAGTGTCACTGCTCCCTAATTTTGCCAGACCTGGGCTGACAAGCAGCTTAAGCAGACTCACACAGTTCTCCAGGTTTGCACCCCAGTTCATGCTTTCAGAGCTGGTGCCTTCTTCCCTGCAACTCTGATAACTACTCTGTCAGTTCTTTACATGTCCCACCCGAGGGCATCGCTTTCTTCCTTGCCCCCAGATCACTCTCTCCTGTTGCTGGTGCTCAGCTCCATGAAGGCTGCTTCAAGACATGCCAGACAATTTAAATACAACACCCTTTTCAGACCCTAAGCAGGAGATTGGCTGCTCTTGAAGAAAGGACTGCAAATAGAGCTGTCACCACAAACCTTCCATGCTCCCCACTTTGCAGCCAGCTCTGCTCAACAAAGCAGCACAACCCACAGATGGATTTTGCTCTTCCCTAAATGCTCAAGCATGAGGGCCCAAGATGAGGGCAGGTAAAAGCATCTGATGGATCTGACAGGGCAGGGTTTAACCTCCATTTCTTTACAGGATGGCGTGCCTGAAAGAAAACACAGGATCTCCTTCCAACAAGGAAAAGGAAGAATCTGGGTAACCTCTGGCTAAAAGAGAAAGGGAAAAAAAAAAGAAAAAGAAAAAAGAAGAAAAGAAAAAATGAGGGCAAGAGGGACAAAACAATCTTTGTCCTCATTTTGCTGGTCACGTAAGCACAGGGCAGCCGCAGTACCCACTGCCCCAGCTCGGACAGCAAATAATAACCAGCCCAGTTTCATCGAGGCTTATAGAAACCAGGCTCCGTGGTCTAGGGAAAGCTGCATCCCTGCGCTCCAGAGAGAGAGAGAGGTAGAGTATAAACAGGATTTCCAGACCACGCTGATAATTGGCTCACAGAAACCAGATAGGACAGCACACCCTCAGAGGTCACCGCTCGGCTCCACCATGTTTGCTCCAGACGCTGTCCCTTTAAACATGGCTCCAGAGACCACACAAGGGTTAAATCTGCCTATAAATATCTGTTCTCAGCAGGGCTGCTGCTCTGAACCCTCCAGCCATCTGTTCTAGCTTTCCCCCCATCTAAGACTCTAACATCTGAAACACGCTCACAATTCTTAGGAGTGCTCCCAAAAATAGCGCGGTGCCGCGGCTGTGTCTGCGAGCGCGCGTACGCCTCGTATGCCCGGAGCCGTGCGGATACGAACACGCCTGCCCGTGTGACAGCGAGCAGGCCCACGCCAGCATGGGCTCTGTTTGCATCCCTGTTGCTGTGGGTGTGCCTGTTTAACCACAGATCCATGGGAATCCGCACGAGCGTGTTCGCGCCGGTACGAACCTGCCCCTGTCCGCGTGTGCGCGTCTGTGCCGGAGCGTGGGCGGCAGGCTGGGGTGATGTGATGGCACTCCCGCCGTGCCCTCGTCCCCGCCGTGGGACACCAGTGCTGCAGGACACAGCCAGCCACCTTCTCGCCTCCTGCAGACCAGCCCTGCTTGGCTTCAGCATGAATCAGGGAAGTCCTGTCCTGGGAAGTCCCGTCGTCCCCAGGCCATGGAGCTACAATGCAGACAGGGAGCCTACCCTACAGCACGGCGGGGAAGGGAGGTTCTCTCCTTCAACCCTTGGCTCAGCAAATTTAGCAGTCCCACCTCCGGGCACCAGAACCTCGCTGCGAAAGCAAGTAAAGCCTGATCTGCACGAGGCCCAGGACACACCACCCTGCTCACATCCAGCCGGGGCTTGCAGGATTTCCTCAAACACTCCACAGAGAGAGCCAGGGCAAGGCTGCAGATACGACAGCTTTGGAGCAGAGTGGGCTCTGAGTCTCTAATATCACAGACATCAATCAGTGGGTTCACCCTTCTGACTGCCAAGCCCATTAGCCTCACTCCACACAGGCCAATCTGAGAGACAACAATCATCTTCACGGTAAAATACGAAATAGGAAATGAGCTGTTGGCTCCCAAATCTGGGCATATTGTCCAGGAGCAGAGCATCCTCCTGAGCATCCTCAGGACACAGTGCTGTCCACCTGCTCTGTGCCAAACACAGCCCATTCTCAGACACCTGTTATTCATTGGGGACCATCACAAAGAAGCTCAGCCCTGGCTGCTGGCCCTGCTGACACCACATCACAGGGTGATGTGCACGCATGGCCCCAGGGAGGGAACAAGCAGTGTCCATCCTCCACATAGTGACAACAGCCCGAGGATCAGAGAGCAGCTAGGTTTTCATCTCTAACTACTTCCACAAGAATGATTTTCCCTTCTAGACCAAGCAAAACTACAGACAAAGCCTCAAACACAGAAGTGTGTGGCTGTACAGGATGGGGCTGTCCTGAGGTGCTCCATTTCTGTCAGTCCCACGGGAACAGTGCTAAGCCTCCTCATCCAGCACACACACACAGGGCCCACTGGTGTGAAATGCCATGGGGGGCTCTCTCCAGGCTGTCCCTGCAGGTGTGGGCCAGTGGAAGGGACAGTCCGCCATCCTGCACTGCTGCACTACTGAAGTGTCATCTGTCTTTTTTCCAGAGTGCATTCAAAAGGGAACCTGATAGCTAGGAAGGGCAGAGGGCACAAAGTATATACCACCAGTTTTGCTCATGGTTTGCCAAGCTGCCCAGAGCTTTTCACCCCTGTGATGTACTGGAAATAGCCAGCTAGCTCCCCAAGAACTATAAGTAAGACTTTCAACGAAGTCTAAAATGCAGGTACTCCAACTCGGGTGACAATGGAAATGGAGAAGAGCTTGAATTTCCAGCTCTTCATTTCAGGCTTTGGCAGGGAGATGTCCTGGGAAACAGCCTCAGCAGACTGAGTCAACACAGCTATACTCTATTTCTGACAGAGGAAAAAAACCCCATTGATCCAAGTATTGATTTGCTGCAGGAGTTTGTGTTTGTTTAGAAGTTTGCCCATGGGTCAGACCTTGTTACAAGCATCTTTCCTGATGATGAGGTTAGAAACAGACTGTGCCAAACTCCAGTCACCTGCCTGGGGAGCAGAATGTAAGAGGTGTGGAAGCTAAGTAGTCCCTCAGGGATGCTTCCCTCCTCCACTCCCCCAGCTTTAAAAACCATGTTGTTGGGTGGAGGAACACCACAAACAGCTGTAAGGCAGCACCTGCATTTTGAGGAGTGCAACACAGCTAGGCTGTAAACAGGGGGCTGAAGGCCAGGCAGTTCATCAGAGGTTTCAGATCATGAGGTGGAAAGGATTTAAACAGCAGATCCATTTCAGGATTATTATTTCTGTCAGAAAGAGCAATGGGATTTCAAGATCCCCACAGGTTTGCAATCCAGGACAAAATGGAACTGACAAGTCTTGTTTCCTTCTCTCCAGCATAACCTAAAGCAAACAGGTAAAGTACCAGGATCAAGTAAGCATGCTTAACATAGACAATTTCCAAGAGCACTGCACACAAAAAGTACCAGCTCAGGCCCCCAGTGCACTCCACGTTTGGTGGAAAGCAATGGTATCCACTTCAGCACCCAGCTATGGGTGCCAGCAAACCACAGGCCACCCTGTTCCCTTCCAAACCATTCTTGCTCTTGTTCTGTCCTGGACATTTGCTGAGTGAAAGACCACAAATAAATTTAAGGGAAAAGGGTGGCTCTGTCAGGCAGTTATTCCACCAGAGAGACACTCAGGTATTTCTACAGAGCTCTCCTCTTCCCACACCTCCTCAACCCTATGGGCATAAGCACTTAAGAGATGGGGAAGAGAAGAGAAGCGATGACAGGCTGAGGATTAGGCACAAATGGATGCAGGAGATGCATCCCCATCATCCATTTGACCTCAAAGCTCCCCTTACTGCCCAACGTGCAGTCCATTACCCTCTGTTCATTTCCAGCCCCAGAATCTCTGCCAACAAACACCAGATCCCAGCAGCACTTCTCACTTTTCCTCACCTGTTCTGTCCTGCTGCCACAGTTCCTGTGGATGCCTGCCTCCAGCTCTGCAGTACAGCCAGGGCCACCAGAGAAGAGATGAGGGCAAACCTGTGTGTGCACAGACATACCTCTAGCAGGGTAACATAGCTATCGTTCCCCTCACACCTGCATTCCCCTTGTGACACCTAGCAAAGAGGCTCAGCCTTACCAGGAATTCATGGGTACCTTTCCCCATTGTGCTCTCAAGCCTCTTTGTGGACCTTTCAGTTCCCTTCAGTTCAACAGAGCAAAATATAGTGGAGGGTTTACTTTGCCTTTTAACATTTCTTAGCCCATCGCATCCTTTCCTGCTAAAATAAACCCCAGTAAATCAGTTTCTCCCCTTCCCTGCTTTTGAAGCCTTGGAAGCTTGTCCCCCAATTGAGTGGTGATATATGACAGAGGAAGCAGCAAACTAGTTCAGACCAGTGTGGTATCCTCAGCTCCCTGCGTGGCTCACAGCAGGCAGCCTCATGCAGCCCCCCTTGCTGAAGCACACAGAAGCCAGAGTCAGGCTGGAGCATTTGCTGCAATGTATGCATTTGAAATAACAAAAATCAACATACAAATTAAGGAAATCTGTCTCTGAAGCCAACCGGCCAATTTGCATCTGAAAACTCCTCTTGCCAGAGGAGCCTCCTTTGTTTACAGCTCAGTAAGTTTTATTCCTGTGAGGTGCCACAGCTCTGGTGCCCAGTGACCAGCTGGGACACAGTGAGATCCCACGACCTGTCGTGACCTATCACACAGCTCAGACTGGGACACAGGCTTGCCACAAGCAAGGAGGAGAGTGAGTAGTTCTTGGATCACACCTGCCTCACCCCCTGCGCCACCCTGGGAATGGGTCACAAGGCTGCACACTCATGGGGCTACAGAATTGGGATGCATAGGGAGAAAAGATGTTGATGGCCAAACCACAGGCCACAGGGCAGAAAACCACCCCTTGTGCTCCTGTCCTCAGGACACAGGGGTCGTGGGCAATCCACAGTGAGAGGTGCCTGAAACCCAGCCAGCTGCCCATGCAGTCTGCCAGCAGAGCAGCCAAACACACCTTCTCCCACCTTCTTGTTGTTGAGTCCCATCTTCTCAGTGGAAGAGACAACTTCAGGGAGCATTTCAACCAGCCACACCCGTGCCACAGCATCCAGGAGCATTGGTAAACACTCAGGAACCTCTCATCTCTTCCTGCTCCCTGAAAGCCAGCCCACTGCCAGCACAGCTCCTGGATGTCAGTGGCCAAAGGAGACTCGGTTCTCAGCTCCCACCCCTCCAGGCCTGGCCTGCATGGCCTTGGGCAAGACATTTCACCTCTGTTCCTTCTATCTAATTGTAGGAGAGCACATGCTGCCATCAGCCTGCAAAGGTCTGGGCACAGCGGGCACCTCTCCCTCCTCGCAGGCAGCATCACTGTGGGCAGAAGCAAGAAGGCAATGCCAGGCTGTCCTCCTGCACCTTCTCCCCCTAGATAGATTCTGAAAATAAAAACCAGCTTCCACTTGTCCCAGCCCCAAGAGAGAAGGAGGCAGAAAGAGGTTTGTTGTCAATACATGAAACTGTCGCTAAGTGAAGGAGAAAAAAAATCTGGGGGGAAGGGGGGGGAATGAGGGAGGGGACAAAACCACATTTTTACTTCTGGTGGCCAGCCAGCTGACTGACTCAGCCAGTTTGGTCGCCTGCCATATAGATTTAAAAACAAAACCAAGCCTCGGAGAGGGGAGAGAAGGGGATTCAGATGAATGTGCTTTTTTCTTGCGTGTCGAGTAAATCCTAGACCGGCCCAAGATGTGTTTAGGAAAATGGCTTCCCTGCCTCACTGAGCCCAGAGCAAGGCACAGCACAAGGTCTGCCAGTGCCAGTGCACTGTGAGACACCCCCAAGGCTCCTGGCAAACCACTGGGACTGAAAAAGAAGTGCAGTGAAAGCCTAAAGGTCCAGGGCTGCCCCCAGAGCTGGTTTCCTGCAGCCACCTCAAGGGCTGGAGACAACGATCTGGGTGGCCAGGCAGGTGCCACCTGCCTGCTGGGTGGCACGGCCGAGGAGAGGCTGACCCGCTGTGTCTGAGGTGTCCTAAATCTGCTGGGAAGAGAGCTGTGGGGTGGGCTGGGGTGGGGTGGGGTGGGCTGCCTGCTGCTGCAGGGCTGTGGGCTCGGGCTGCGTGCTGCGGGCAGCTCCCCACCTTCGCCGGAGGAATGTGCACAGGAGGTGGGAGGAGCAGGGAAGAGGTTGTTTTGAAATACCAGCTCCCGTTTTATTTATCTGGATCCCACAGTGCCCATGGCACGGTAGCCACTCGTAAGGAGTGCTCTCTGTTCCCAGAGCGCTGTACAAACACGAACACGCGCTCCCCACGCCCTTTGCAGCAACGCAACACCCTGGCATGCTCAGCGTGGCACCAGACGGGCAGCGCTCGCTGCCCCACGCCGGCTTGGCGCTTCCACACAACTGGATGGTCATGAAATCCTATGTGAATAAGCAGTACTTGGCACCTTCCAGCTGCAGCAGGCATTACAAACACTAGCTGGTGAAGGAAGCCTCGTGAGCCTCCCACGCAGTGATCTCCCATAGAAACTGGCCAGCCTCCCTGGCGATTAATCCCTCGCTCGCTGCAGGGAGCACAGACAGAATAAGTTACCTAAGGAGCTGGTGACAGGTAAGCACAAACCCTCCTCTTATTCCCGTTTCAAGACACAACACAACCAAGACACAGAAAAACCAAGGCCCTGCCCAAAGGTGCCCCCAACCATCAGCAAGGCTGAGAAGAAAACCTTTGCCCTTTGGTTCCCAGTCCCCAGCACAGACACTGAGACAATAGTGAAATGTGGTTTGCCAGTGAAATGTGGTTTGCCAGTGAAATGTGGTCTGGCCCCCCATGAGACCCGCAGGGGCTCAGGATGGGGTGCAGATGTGCGCCCCAACAGCTGGGGGAGCAGGTGCAGGACCCTCCCAGGGGTTGCTGCAGCAGGACACCGGCACTGGCTCTCGCAGGAAGCAGGCAGACAGACGCAAGGACAGCTGCCAAGCCAGACGAGTGCAGGGTGAGGGGCACAGCTCACGGACCAGTGGCTGGGGCTCTCCCCAGCCTTCAGCTCGGGGCAAACAGGCCAGCCTTGCCTTCAGAGGTGTTTCTGACTGGAGCAGGAGGAGCATGATGTAGGGCTGGGGGCAGGGGAGGGGAGCGACAGGCAGAGGTTTGCAGTGAGCTAAAAGGGGAGATTTAATAACTGTCGGAAAAAATGGCTGCTTTATTGCAGGCAGCTTGTAAACCCTGGAGCCTGAAGGTCTGGGAGTAATTTCTCCCTCCCACGTGCTGGGCTCAGTTTGTACTGGGGGTCAGAGGCCAGTGCTTTTCCAAAGCATTCTGGGACAGATGCCAACTGGAGCAGGCTGCTCCACACTGCTCCTGCAGAAGGGCCCGGGCTGCGAGCACAGAGCTGGAGCCACTGTTAACCCTTCGCGGGGTGATCCCTCCCTTCCCTCTCTCCTGGCTCCATCCCTCCGCTGTGGGCAATGAGGATGCGGCAGCTCCACCAGGGACACCCCACAGGGCAGGGCTGGGGAGGCTGGTGGCCAGCGGGTGTTTTGGTGTCACCCAGGACCTGTGCTCAGCCTGCTCCTGACTCACCAGTGACCGAGTCCTGCGGGCGGGATGCTCCAGGAGCTGGACTCCTAGCAGAGGAAAACAAGAGCCCAGCAGAGCGAGAGCTGAGCACTTGGGGTAAAGTCCTGCACCAGCCCTGGCTATGGGGGGAATGGCAGCTCACAGGAACGTGCCCAGCACCACCACAGAAAGGGGAAAAGCCATGTCCTGCTCTCCTTGAGCCCAGCACCAGTCTCTGCAGCCCATACACCTGTCTCTGCCATGCCACTTCCCTCCGAGAAGCCTGTGGGCACAATGGCACAACCAGGGGCACTGAGTGGGGTACCTGCAGGAGATAACAATCCCATGGACAGGGTCCTGCCAGACTCCTGGCACCCCTTCTCTGCTCAAGGGAAGTATGTCCTCCCCAGCCATCTCCTGGGCTCTGGTGCTCCCTTTGCCTCCACTGATCAGTGCTTTCCTCTCATGCCCTGCTGCCTTTCCCTGCTCTCCCCCACTGATCTCCCGGGGTAGGCAACAACTGGCCTCCACATGGCACCTTCTGCTTCTCCTCAGCATCGGGTAAACACCAGAACCTACCAGTCTTGCCTCCAGCTGCTGGTGACACTCCTATTCCCTGGTGGGGGCTTTAAAGGCTGCCTGCCAGGGCTCCCTTATCTCCTCAGCCGTCTCCCCCGGGACAGGGTCCGGCTGGCTGGGCAGACATGGCTTTGCTGCTTCCCCTCTGCGATGCAGCAGCTCTGGATCACCTGTGCAGGCAAGAGCATGGCTTCCTGCAGCACTTCAGCTTCCCCTCCCAGGGATGTGTGCGAGTGTTTCTGGCCTGCAGCCCAGCCCCTCTGCCCCCACCCCACCGAGTATCTGCCAGCACACAAAGAGGAAGGCAGCTCGGTTGTGTTTCTCAGCAGCTTCTCTCATCTCCCTCTCAGACGCATGCCCCATCTTTCCCTCGCTTCATCTCCTTCGTGCTCAGTGCTGCACCAGCCAGGAGGAGGGGCCTGTGGCCACTGCTGAACTGGGGTCTGGCTGCTGGATCTGCCCCAGGCTCGTCCCCTCTGGGCAGCAGCACTGCTCCCAGTTGCTGATGGATGCCACCACCAGCCTTAGCCCTGCTCCCCATGCAGCCCCCTCCAGCCTCACTGCTCACCGCCAGCCTGGCCCCGCAGCTCCCATCCCTCTGCCACATCCCTCACAGCCATCAGGTGACTCTGCCAACTCCTCCAGTGGCATTCACATGGCACTCACACGGCTCTCCCACTACCACTTCTTCCAACGCCAGGTGCGCGCATGGACCACAGCCTTGCTAACCAAACAGGGGGCCAGGACCTCCTGTCAGCCGAGTGCCTGCCAAGCAACACTCCTCCACATAACACTGTGCTTCCTCCGAGCTGGCAGGGGGGACCTGGCTGTGCCTCTGCGCCCCTCCACAGCAAAGATGGTCACATCAGTGGAGATGATCCCTCTCCCTTCAAACGCAGACTTGTGCCTTCTTGTCTAAATCCCTTTGAATCATGCTCGCATCTTTCTGATCCAGGTACAAAACAGTAAATTTCCCCACTGGCTTCGTTTATTCCATCTTTCCAAGCTCCTGTTTTCATGTCCCACCTGCAATCCCTCCAGCTCCTTCTTCCAAACCTGCCTTTACAGTCAGAGCTGCTGAATCCTCTTTCATCCTCTACCATCTTTTCTGACTAATCCACATACCTCAGCCCTCCTTCTGGGCATTCCCTGAGATCACAGCCCGGCACTGCCTTCATGCTCCCAGCTACTGCTTCACTGGTTTCAGGAGAAAGGAGTTTGCTACGCCCTCCATGTCTTCTTCATTAAATCCTTCCACTCCATCCCTCCCAGCTCCTCTACTCTCTGGAGAAGTCCCCAGGCTAGAAGCACACGAGATGAAGACACGGCATCTTGGTGACTGTCGCTTGGGGGACTGGCTGGGCTTGGGGTAAAGATCTCTCGAGGCTACTGCCACGCTTTCTGGTGCCAAACACATACCCACAGATGGGAACCTGGTGCAGCAGAGCTCAGAGGCTGGAGCCACAGAAATGCCACTTTGCAGGGTACTTCCCAATGCCAAGGCAGCAGGACTATCGAGCCTGGGGGTCACTCTCAGGAGCCAGAAACCCACAGCCCAGCTGCCCTCTGCATCCAAGGAGCACATCACCTCACCGCTTGGCCAGAGCAGAAAGAAACAACCCTCCCTTCTCCCGGAAGGGGCCGCATGAATAGCAGCAATAGTGAACTTTGCACCCCTCGGCTGCACACGACATACCCAAGGCAGACACTGGACCAAAGCAACCAGCCCTGGCACCAGGGCTGCAGCTCACAGCCGACCTTGCCGCATCTGCTCCACTCAAATGGCTCCAAGCTTTTTGCCCCAGACTCCACGTCTGCCTCAGGCCCCAGGCACTGGCTGGAGCCCTGCCAAGGAGAGGGCTGCCTGTTTGAATCACAAGCCAGAACCCGGTAAGCATCACCTTTAATAAGCCTTTCTCCTCCATCAGGCACCCTGATTTTTTTTTTCAGCTACAGTCTTGTGAGGCGGAAGGCTGCTTGGAGCCAAGCCAGCACCGGGGAAACCACCATTTCAAGGTCCTGCGAAGGTGCCTGTAAGAGCAGAAGGGAGCTTTGGTCTGGCATGCGGGGGGTGATGCAAAGAGCAGGCTGTTCGCTGGGAAGCTGCTGCTGCTTGCCAGGAGGAGGTGGGGGAGGAGGCAGCAGATGTCCGCAGACAGCATTTGCTGAGAGCCTGCAGCACTCCAGCCCAGCACAGGGAGGAAGGCAGCGGCTGGTGCCACTGCTGCTGCGCTGTAATGGAACAGGACAAACACCACAGAGCCCACCGACAAAGCTCATGCTGCCTTTCCCTCCCAGAAACGCTACCTAGGCGGGATGGGGAGTGCGAGTCTCGCGACCCCAGCTTGGAGAAAGACCTCAGGATGAGTGCTGAGACCTCAAATGGAGGGGGAAAAAATCGCTGTCATGAAAACTGCGAGACCCTTCTTCCCCCAGAAGCAGTGGTGGCTGAAAACCCCATAGCCAGGGCTGAGCCTGGCTGTGCCACAGCCCACAGGCTGCCTTTACTCCTGGTATAGGCAACATCCAGGCACTCCCTGGCAGAGCCCAGGGAAATGCCTGAGGATGATGCACAGCAGAAAGAGGAGGAGAGACCAGGAGCTCTGGCTGCAGCCTCCCCCTTTAGGCACTGGAGCCAAAAGGGGACTCCCATTTTGCCCCCTCCTCTTTGCAAGCAGAGGACACAGCACAAGACCAGGGAGCCCCATCCCAGCCACGCTGCTTTTGGTGTGAGTTGCCAGTGGGGCTCCAAGGCAGCCCACGTGGTTCTGGTTTCCTGCCTCTGGGCAGGGGAGCTTGGCTTCCTCCCCACCCCACAGCAGTGAGGCCGACCAGGGGAGCTCTGCAACCAGCAGCTACCCTGCCACCACCCTTCTCCCCTGGGTTTTGTCCTGCACCTGGGATGTGGTGAGCCAAGCAGTGTCTGTTGACAAGTCACAAGCAGCACCTTAGAAAACTGGTCCCTCGGCACTGGGACACCCGAGGGCAGAGAGCATCCTGACCATTGCCACTGACTACAAGACCTCCTGTCACTGCACAGACTATTCAAAGGGACCTGAAGACTCACAAAAATCAGTGCTTGCCCATTCCAGACTGAGAGGAACTGACTTCAGCCAGAGGGGTCTTTGGCTCATTAAGTGATGCCATCCACAGGTTTGTCCAGATCAAATCAAGCAGTTCCTGGGCCCGTCCTACAGCATACTGAGATGCAGTCTGGCACTTGGGGTCCGCTTGAGTCCTCTTAAAATAAAAATTAATTGATATGCAAATCGGACAAGTCATTAGATTAGTCTATTGGCCCAGGGCAATGCACAGATTCCTCACTATTTCATGCTACAATCCCAACTTCCCTACACCTTTCCTCCTCCCTGAGCCCAGGGTCAGCCATTAGCAATGAGAGGGAGGACTCCATGGACACACACCTTGCCTGCAACAGAGAGCCTGGATGGCACATGTTCTTCTTGAGCCAGGCCCCAGCTCTGCCTCGTCCCCTCCCTGATCATCAGCACGGTGTGGCAGGAGCACTGCTGGGCTCTCACCTCAAGCTGAGCCACTTGCCCATGATCTGAGTCAGAGTCCGAGCACATCAACATCTCTGCCCAGTGCGGAGGTGAGGAGGCAGCAAGAGAAGTAAGAGCCTGGCTTCCTGGAGTGTTTGCTGGTGGGATTCTTCTATCAGTTTCCAAGAGAGATCAGTTCTTTGCGCACCCCTGGCAGCTTTTCCAAAAACACTGCAAACAGCCATCACAGCCCCAGCCACTGCACCACACACAGCCAGGAACAGCCAGAGCTCAAACAGTGAGACAGCAGCCACCCAACATGCTCAGCACCAGGTCTTGGAGGAAAGGCAATGCCAAAACAGGGCATTACTCTTGGATGTGCTCACATCTCCTCTCTCACCTTCCAACCACCAGTTCTAGGTACCCTCTTCTGCAGCCTTGTTTCAACCCAAAGCTGGGCAAAGCAATTAACCTCTCCATCTGGTTGCACTGAGATGAATACAAGTCTCGGCACCACCCTGACAGGGATCAGCAGCCCTGAGTGATGCCAACATCACCCCTTTCCACTGAAAACTCTCAAAGCAGGGCACTGCCAGCATCAGCCTGAGAACTAGGAAATCCCAGGGAGGCTGGTTTGCTTCACTGGTGTTAAACCTCCCCACTGTGGACCTCCAAGGGCCTCTAGGCTGCTGCTGGGAGTTCTGGGGAAAGGACTTATTAACAGCAGCCTATTATTGCAACAGCATCAGAAAAATGCCCTGAGCCCTTAAACTCTGGTGAAAAAAAAAAAAGGAAGACTACACCCCACTAATACAAGGAATACATTTTAATTAGACTATGACTTTGTGAAATTACTTTTGATTAAAAAGCATAATAAACTCAATGATAAACATTTGCCACCAGTAGCTGAGTCTCTGAATATTCTGAAACCACAAGGTGGGGTAGGGAGCAGTTCTTACAGGTAACGTCCTGACCACACAAACAAGTGGAAAAATCACTCTTCTTACTAAAATAACACATCAGGACTAAAATTACATTTTTATCAAAATATTTGGAAATGGCCGGACATTTCTTTGCTGAAGTTCTGCTTTAGGCAAAGTAACTCTTTTTTATCAACGGAATGTTTTCAACTTCAGCTCGTGAAACTGACTCTCAAAGAGCAAAACCAGGTTTGGGTTTTGGAGGGGCTTTTGTTTGCTTTGTTGTTTGTTGTTTGTTTTTTTTTGCAACAGTCTCCAAAGCATGGATTCTAACAATGAATACTCTGACTTTTTTTTAAGAGAATGAAGAGCAAAACTCACACTGAATTCTCCAGTGGAGGTGGGCAGCCTAAGCACATCATTACTGAACCTCTGACTTGTGGAAATGTTTTGAAAGGCAAGGTGCTATGGACTGAAGCACAGCCATGCCCCTGTACTTATCTGTGTTTCCTTTGGGTTTGTACTGTTCTGATGGCAAGGAGGACAAACAGGGCTTGGTCTTTTGCAGTGTCAGGTTCACATGAAACAGGATTCCCCACTGAATATTAGGAAACTAATTAAAGAGTACAAAAAAACATCCACTTCAGCCATTCTGAACTAGATATATGCTGATGGCATCACAGAAGTAAGTAACAATAAGGTATACAACTACTTTTTCAATAGTCATCCCAGCAGGTCCCCATGTGTTTTGAGCTCTGAGAACGAGCAGGGATGGAGAAGATCATTGCTGCAAGAAGCCAACAGAGAGCCACTCTCATTAATTCCCAGCAGCAGAGTGAAGGTGCTTGGCCTCCCCTGTCAAATGCAACCTCAGCTTCTGCGCATGAGCCCCGAGAAAGGAAAGGAGACATATCACTCATCTTCTAGGTGGAGGAGGGGACACAGCCCTAGGGTGGTGCTTTCTCTCCTGCCCAACACAGCAGAAAGCCGGGGCTGGGTGGAGCGATGAAAAAGGGAGAGCAGGGCACAATTCTGGTGCCCACATCCCCCTCTCGGTGCTGCCAGGCCTGCGCAGGCTGCCAAATCAAATAGCTGTCCAGAGCCGCACTCCTGACAAGTGAAACAGGCAAAGCCCTCAAAGCAGGACCGGCACAGGGCTCCTTCCACTCAGAGCCATCGCTGCCCATGTCTGATGCTCATCCACCACGACTGGCAGCAGCTGATGCCTTTGGATTGCACAGAAACCTCGATATCCCTCCTGCTGGAGAAGTCCCACGGCTCCCCAGGCTGCTGCATTTTTACTGGCTCCAACCAAGACCCCCGTTCCAGTCTCCACAGATGCCTTTTCACCATTGGAAAGGGATGTGGGACACTGTGAGGAGGATGGCAAGGATTGATCTGTACCCTCAGTGCCTCTCCAGGCAGAAGTTGCTTGGCAGGAGATCCATGACATGACTGGTGGGCTCTCCTGAAGGAAACCAGCACCTCACCAAAGGGGAGCTTATCCAAAACAGAGGGCTCCTGGCTCCCTTCTTGGCACCATCTTATGAAGGGAAGGCAGGCAAGTCACAGCTTATTTTGTGTCCCGGTTTCTCCTACTGTAACATGGTTTCTCAGCCAAAGGGGCAAATTACACAAGATATATGTTACACAAGGGATAGCCCTTAGGGGTCAAACACTGTGCTGGCAGCAGCTGGGTTCATCCAGCCCTGTGCCCCCAGCACCTTGTGGTGTCCCCCTGTGACAGGGAGACCACCAGCACAGCACCTGTGCCACTCCCTGAGCCTGGCAGACCGACGTGCAGCACCATCCACACGGCCTGTGGCCACAGCAGAAACAAAACCACTGCCACTCACAAAAAGCACAATTAGCAAAGACTGAACAGCCGGCGGCTGTGCTGGCAGCTGGGAGGGGAGACACAGACCACCTCCTCACTGCAGAAAGGGAGTCACTGCTTCTCTGTGCCCATGGTGAGCCCTCTGAGTGCCCTGCAGGTCTTGCCCCTGCTGTGCCCACCCTGCCAGGAGGCACCGAGCCCGTTCACCTTCGTCTCTAGAAAGCATATACACCGCCGTATACAGAATCCTTCCTGTCTTCTTTTCCAAACCCATCTCACCCTCTCTCAACTGGGACCCCCTCATAAAAGTAAGAAGAGACAGGCCTTTCCTGGCATTTCCTTTTTCTGAAAAGGCTGTAAAATTTTCCAAGCGTAGCCAAAGCCAGAGCAAAGTTTGTCAGGAGCTCAGCTCGTTAGGCGGCTGCTCAAGGAGCCCCGCGGGAGGCGCAGGCTGCATAATTCAAAACATCTTGGACCCTGGAAAAGAAAATAGAAACCAGGCTGCGAGAACAAGGGGGGCAGCTCCAGCTCCGGTGTAACCCCTGCTCGGGGAGCGCCCCATCTGCAGAGCTCGAGAGGAGCCCTGGCCCCAGCAGAGGTGCTGCGGCCAGCCCAAGTGGAGCTGGCACCAGGCAGAGGAAATTCCAAGCCTGTTGCTTCTGGCAGCCATGCCGGGCCCTGGCTAGGACCTCGGCAACCTGGAAACCAGCTACTCAGCAATTTTCTTGCCATCCAGAGGGCTCGGTCTGAACCACAGTTTCACTTCCCCCTCCCTGCATCCTAGTCCAAGAGGCAGGGAACACCAGAAGCAAAAAAACATTTGCTCAAAAGCTGTCATGGCCAAGCCCCCCCCCTGCCCCCCAAACTGCTCTGCTCCAGGAGGACAGTCTGGAGCTGCTGCTGTCCCCCCTGTCACATATGGGGGCGGACAGAGCAGAGGAAACTTGCTTGGACCAGCCCTAGGTCTCCCCGGTTCCTTTTGCTCCGTGCCAGAGGAAAGTTCAAACAAGGCTGCACAGAGGCAGGACACAGGCAGCTTTCAGCCCAGCCTAACTGCTGGGATTGAGGCTTGTCTGTGGCCGGACCCGCTCTGTTCAGGCCCTGTCTGGCCCGATCCTCTGCTGCAGATCAGTGCTGGAACAAATCCTGCCAAGGAAGTGGTGAAAGCTCCAGTGCTGCAGGGGTTTCCATAGCCTTGGCCAGCTTGCTGTTGGGAAGAGTCACCCAGAGATGCAGCCCTTGCACCCAACTACTGCCCGTCAGAGCTCCCTGTCCAGCTCTTCATTCCCTGAGCACGGAGACCTGCAGCACAGCTCCTTGCAACCAGCTTTTCCTAAGCCAGCATCCTCTCCCAACTGCAGCCTTTCCCAAGCCTGAAGCCCAGCACAGCACAGCAACAAAAAGAAGCAACACACACTGATGGAGCCCCTCCCCAATGCAAGGGGAGCACAACTGTTCACTGATAACACACCTATTCAGCAGGATCTTTCTTCTAAAGAGCATATTAAGGTTTTATTTTCTATCAGGAACACTGCAGAACCAGGCAACCAATGCACATCTGATCAGACAGGTACCAAGCTCCGGGTGGCAAGCCAAGGAAGACCCTTCAGGAAGCCAGGGGACACATTACAAGCAGAGAGAAACAGGTCCCTTAATGTAAAATCATAAGAGAAATCTGGGTATGGCCCTCCAAACAAGGGCACAGCGTTTTGGGAGAGGGGCATTTCTTTGCAGAGTGCACACCAGACAAGGATCACAGTGCTCCCTGGAGAACTAGAAGCTCACCTCAGTAGCCAAGGACAAGGGTTTGTGACTCTGCTGTAACCACACCATTCCAATTTCAGCTGGGCAAACCCTGGAGCTGAAACACCTAGAGACTGGAAAGCCCACAGATGCACTGAGCATCGAGGATACTCTATGAGAGGAGCTCCTGACCTCCAGCTTCTCAGAGGACTGGAAACCCCCACTTATGCCTGGACTCAAACAGAAGGCTGAGACCCAGAGAGGCAGCAGATAGGAGCACTGAGCAGGAACTGGGAATCCTGGCTTCTGTCCCTAGCTCTGCCCCATATTCCCTTCCTGTCTTGGGTTAAGTCACTTCCTTTCACTCTTCCTCCTCTATTTTGGAGGCAAAAAAACTTTAGCCCTTGCTTCTGCACGGCGTTTAAAACCTGTTCTGTGCAGTGACAAGGCAGAAGATCGCCATGGCCAGAGGCTGTGAGACACCCAGCGTGCAGGAGCCACGTTGCCTGCACAGACCCCAGCGGAGCCTGGCATTTCCTGTGCTTACATTTTGAGAAGCACAGAGTCTGTAAACAGTCAGTGCCGCGGAGCATCTTCTACACAAACCATATCCTGGCCTGTTCCTCTCCTCAGCCACTGCAGTAGCAGCTGAGAGAGGAAAAGGAGCGCTGCTCGGCTGAGCTGTGGCAGAAGGAACAGAGAAGCACACACAGCACTGCTCTGGACAGCCCAGCTGCAAGGAGAGGCAGGGTTAAAAAACACAAAATAAAACTGCAAAAAAACAACGACCCAAGCAGCACCCTGAAGAGGCAGAATGGTGCAGACGTGCCTGAGGAGCACAGCCCTCCTGCTCCCTAGCAGACCCATCCTGCGGCCTCCCACACACTTTGGGGAGAGAGAAGACCAGTAGGCACAGGCAGGAACAAGGAGCACTCTGTGGTTTTGCTTGGTATTTCAGGCCATCTCTCACACAGGAGGAGCTCTGCTTCGCTTTCCAAGTCTTGCCCTCTCTGGCACGGATCACAAACCTGGCTCCTGGCCCAGGACTTGGCTCCAGCAGCGCTCCTCACCAAACAGGGTGACGCCCCACCTCTGGGCACAGTGCACAGCCCAGTCCTAAAGCCATATTGAGGCCATACCCCAGCTCCAGAAGAGGTTCCCCATCATCCCCCAGCTGGGATTCAAGGCATCTTGAGTTGCAGCTGAAAAACCCAACACCCAAACGTAGCTCCTGCTCTTGGGGGAAGAAAGACCCAGTGACCAAAGCACTGTTTTCTCTAGTGGTTCCAGCTGAAGCTGGCAGACAGTCTGCCCACACCGGAGAAGTGCTGTCTCCCAAAGATGCCCAGGCATAGCTAGCATATTCCTCTGCCTGGAGCTGCCCAGAAAGACACAGTAGGACAAGGTGGCCAGGTGAAGGCACTGCCCTCCCATCATGGGCAGTGGGAAGGGGCTGGAAACCACTGCCTGATGCACCCATCTGACAATCCAGTGAGGCCACCAGAATACACTTGTGCCCAGACACCAGTTGCTGTCAAAGAACCAGACCACGTCTCCAGAAAGAGTTAAGCAAGTGGGAAGCAGACCTCATCCCACTGGCCGTGGACAAGAGCAGAACAGGTTCCTGCTCATCTCTTCAGGGCACTGCAGCCCATCATCCTCACGCTGCTTTCTCCAGTGGAGGGTTGTTGTGTGGCATCAAAGCAACTCTGCCCATTTTGGAGAGGTGTATCTCCAACAGCCCATCCCACACCTTGGAAGAGGGGCAGCAGGAGCATGAGGTCCAGGTCCAAGCAAGCAGGACTTGGAGCCAGTCAGGATGCCCAACAGCAGCACACCCATTTCCAAGGCTTGGTACAGGCTTTGGATAGCCATGCCAAGATGCCCCATGCTCTGTCTTTCTGCCACACCATGGGCCAGGCTGCCCAGGGGACTGACAAGCACTGATTTGCTAGCCAAGGATGTGGGGAGCGAGCAGGGCTCCTGGCAAGCTGCCCCTCTTGTAGCTCTCCCTTAAATCAAAAGCAGGTGCCAGTGACACTGACTGCTCTGACTGCTTCCCCTCTGCTGGCTCCTGCTGAGTAGAGCCCTGTGGTAACTGCAAATGCCATTGTGAATTGGTCCCAGTTAGAAAAAAATCCCTCTCCACCTTTGAGTTTCAAAGAAAATCAGGTAGGAAGAAGACAAAACCAGCTCCCTCTTCCCAGGAAGGACATGGTGCCAAGCAGATGACCTGGAACAGGCACCACGGAAGGAGGGAGGGTGCCTCTCATCCACACCACGTGGTTTGGCTGGTGCTGCCTCCCCGGGACAGGCTGAGGAAGGCCAAAATACAGCAACAGAAACCATCCCCACCAACCTCCGGTAACAGTTCCTGGGTACCTTCCACTCAGGGCTGCCAGGGGTGGTGCTCGCAGAAAGGAAGCCAAACCAGAGCAGCCAACACCGACCCGCTGGAAAGCAGCACACAACTTTGAAAGAGAAATCAGGAAGAACTGAGGAATATCACTGTGTCCACCCTCACCCCCCAACACCACACAGAGCTGCTGGAGATGCACAGCTGAGAAGCAAAGCAGCCACAAGTCTTCCCAGACCCCTTGCTCCAAGATGGGTGTATTTTTCCACAGACTCAGTGCTGTGAGAAACCTCGCAGGGTAGTTAAAATCTCATGGAGATCAACTACAGAAAGTCAGAATCCACAGCCCCCACCACCCTCTGGAAACTCAGAACCATGTGCAAGATCACCACAAAATGCATTTGCCAGTCAACATCTTCCTGGGAGGAAAGGAGAGCTGAGTGACACAGAGTCCTGACGTGCATTAGGTTCTGGTTTTCCAGAAGAGTCATGCTGGCAATCCTCCTTGCACTTCGCTGATACAGCTTAAATAACAGTGATAAAATATTGCTGCATCTGTACATCATATCGCTATGCTATCCCTACCCTGCATTGTATCATATATCCATGCATCTATGTGCCACGTTTCCTCTTAAAAATGCCAAAAGTAGTCACAAACACAGCACAACTCTCCTGTGTGCCCCCCTGCCACTTCATCCAGGGCACTGGCATGATGCTGGGTCTCTGCCAGAAGAGCAACAGCCCAAGGAAAATGACATTTGCAGGGCAAACTCCGGGCTTCTGCTTGGTTAAAGCTGTGGGGGACAGCCAGCATCCCTGGGAGGAGGCAGAGACAGAAGCTCAGGAGCAAGGTCACAGGTGGAAAGGACCACTGATGTACTCCTGGACAGGAACAGCAAACTTGTGCTTTTTCACAGGGGACTTACTCCCCCAGAAGAGACTGACTTGGGAGATTCATCCATCAGGGTATTTAAAACTGGATGGAGCCCTAAGGAATTAAGAGCTGGAAGCCAGCCTGTGCCATCTCCAGGAAATGGCTAGACCCAAGCAGATTAAAACTCATCGCAGCAGCACATCTGGACCTCCAGGAGACACAAGGACATCCTTAATGGATAAGAACTTTCCCACTCAGCAGCAGTAAAGCCTGACACAATCACCTGAGATA
Organism: Margarornis squamiger; assembly: GCA_035222235.1. Taxonomy (NCBI): domain Eukaryota; kingdom Metazoa; phylum Chordata; class Aves; order Passeriformes; family Furnariidae; genus Margarornis; species Margarornis squamiger. Next base: position 6,905,162 of record JAWWTY010000064.1, on the reverse strand, counting down.
GGGCAAAGAAGCAAGAGTTGTCCTGATGCTAATGCTCGATGCTGAACTGGACACTGTACCAACAAGAGATGGGGTTGGAAGAGGAGGAAAACAATCCCAGGACCCATCTTTTACTTGGGATCCTGCAACCAGCTGAAGGCGAGCAGAGCAACAAAGAGCAACACCTTTATAGCAGTAAGAAAGCCACTGGTTGGGACACAGCTGATGCTCCCAGAACCAGCAAGTATGGGGAGGACACAATGCTGGCTGGGTCAACAATTCAAGAGAAATGCCAAAGGCTGAGTTGAGCTTGGACCTCAGAAACTCCAGGCCAGCACAAGCAAGGTCCACAGCTCGTGGGCTGGAGTTAGCCTGGAGCTAAAGTGCAACTCCAGTGCATCCTCAGCTGCTGCCCTGGAGCAGCCTAGCCCAGTGAGCTCGGTACATCCAGCTTTGTGATGGCCCAGGAGCTTCACACAAGTCTGTCCCCTCTGTCACACAGTGGCCAGAGAGCCACCTTCCAACAGCAACACGCTGAGATGCAAAAGGGCTTCAAAGTACAAAACACAACTATTTTACTCTCTTCAACGGAACTACAACTGTGGGTTTTAGTTTCTAAGTAAGTTTTCCTTTAGCCGCTGCCTGTTTCTTTCTTTCCCTTGACTGGGGTCTGAAAAGAGGAAAGGGACTTTCAGGGGCAGGGAGACATAGTAACACCTACAACACAGCACCGCAGAAAACACCATGAAATGGATTTGCTAAGTAATGAAGACACAGGTCAGGATGGTGGGGAGGGACCAATCACACCATCTGCCCTGCTAAAATGGCAACACACACGTTCAAAAACAAACAAAAAGGTTCTTAAGCATTTAGGTTGTGACTGCAATGGAAAAAGTCTCCGATGGAGTAGACAGCTGTTGCAGAGACAGTACACTGATACACTCATTCTTTCACTGAGGAGAATCAGGCAACAATGTCGACCTGGAGATTTTTGCACTAGAACCAGCCTTGGGTGTGTGTTACACACCCACGTGTGGTGGCAGCCAGCGTTATCTCAGGCACCAGAGTCACAGGAGGTCCTTGCTTCAGCACCAACACAGCCTTGCCATGCGACCTTGGGCAAATCACTTCCTCGGTGACTCACTGTTCTTATCCCTCCCGCCACCAAAGTACCAAAGCAAGGCACACACACACATTCCCCGTGTGTGACTGACGGATGGAAGGAGCTGCATGTCATTACTGCGTGCCTGGCATGAAACAGCATTTGGGCAGGGTACCGAGCAGGAGCCACGTTCGCAGCACGGATCCCGCAGGTCAAGAGCGCGCAGCCAGGGTTCCTGCAGCACCACCCTGCAGCCAAAGGTGCTTGTGGCTCTCCTCCGTGCCCTTTGCCTGGCACAGCCAGGACACAGCCGTGTGATGCCGCAGCCTGACACCCTGTCAAGCGGCGCTGCCCCCAAGGCGTGCAGACACCGCACACAACAACACAACAGCCTGCCCTGTCATGTAGCATTACTTATGTGTTCAGATATGCATCCTTCTCACATTTCTATTCCAGCAAGTGGTTGCTAGCAGAGCGGAGCTAGAACAAGTTCACCACCTGCTAAAGACACGTCCCTAATACAGCGCAGGGGAGGTTTTGTTACATCGGCTGCTTTCTGTGTGCAAGGAAAACATGTACATGTAGTGTTTCCTCCTTTTTCTTCCAGGCCAACCACATGTCTGGTTTACCTCAAGAGGGAACCGGAGCCCATCGAGTAGGACACCGCAAAGAGAAGGGAGACGTCTCCCCCGACACTCAGGATGGGCTCAGGCAGGAGCGTTTGTTTAAAACACCACGTGAAACGTGGCGAGTTCCAATCCTCCCTGGGCTTTTAACACCACCGATCCGCCTTGCAAAACCCAAAAGCAGCTCCGGCAAAACCAGACGCGACGCGAGTTAAGTTCTTTGCACCTGGAGGAGAGGAGGGGAGCGAGCAGCTCCACTCGAGGCACTTCGGTCCTCGAGGAATCGCGGGCGAGGAGGGACAGGGTCGGGAGGAGCGAGGCGGGGAGGCTCGGACGGCCCGGGGGCAACGTCCAAGGCGAGCGGGGACAGTGACAGCGCCCGGCTGGCAGGCTGGGCCCCGCCAAGTTGCGGGGCTGGGGCTGCGGGGACACGGCGGGGAGCGGGGATGGGGCTGCGGGGAGCGGGGGGACACGGCGGGGACAGCCCTGGGGCTGGGGCTGCGGGGACACGGCAGGGAGCGGGGATGCTGCGGGGACACGGCGGGGACACGGCGGGGACAGCCCCGGGGCTGGGGCTGCGGGGACACGGCGAGGAGCGGGGCTGGGGCTGCGGGGAGCGGGGATGCTGCGGGGAGCGGGGACACGGTGGGGACAGCCCCGGGGCTGGTGCTGCGGGGAGTAGGGACACGGAGGGGAGCGGGGATGCTGCGGGGAGCGGGGACACGGAGGGGAGTAGGGACACGGAGGGGAGCGGGGATGCTGCGGGGAGCGGGGATGCTGCGGGGAGCGAGGGACACGGCGAGGAGCGGGGATGCTGCGGGGCCGCGGAGGGGAGCG
>JAWWTY010000064.1:6882556-6900650 GCA_035222235.1 Margarornis squamiger | reverse complement strand
GGAAGGAGGGAGCCACGGCTGCTTCTAGCCCCGAGGGAAGGACGCAACATGGGTCTGTGCAGGCGCCTCTTTGGTCGCTCGTTTGCAGAAGTGCCTGTGGAAAGCACCCGAGGCCGGAGCAGACAGAAGGGGTGGGCTGCGGATGCTCTGGGTTTTCCCTTGGGGGATCGCAGACTTGCATGAGTGGGCAGGCACTGGGGACCCCTTTGCATCGAGCATCGTTTGCTTACACCAGCCACACAAGGGGGATATACCCCTCCAGGGGAGTGCTGAGGCCATACATCTCCCTGCCTCTCTGGTGAGCTCCCAAGTGCCTCATCAGCAAGCAGTGACATATTTTCACACTTTCATCCTCCCCAGAAGCAGCACTGGGCTCGTGTCCCTGCAGACAGCATGCACAGGCGCAGTGGGTTAAAGATAGTGCCCAGCCACCCCTGTCTGGCACAACAGATTGGTGCCAGGGGCAGACAGGCAGCTCCTTCCATCCAGCCAGGTGTGGTGCAGAGGAGACACAGAGCCACCTGTCCTCCAGGTCCCCTGGCTGCTTCTCCCTCCCTGCTCCTTCCCTGCAACCTCCTGGGCTTTCTACATCACAGCCCCTCACATCTCTCCCAGCCTGTGTACATGAAAGTGGCAAAGCAAGACTGGGAAAGGTCAGCAGGAGGACCAGCCACTGCCGGCTCAGCGCTGAGCCTGTCTTTAATTAACATCTGCTGGGCTAGCTGCTCTCCCTGCACTTGACTCCGGCTTTCCAGTCTCCCCTTCCCTCCTCTATCATTACGCCCACGCTAGGAGAGACAGAGAAGGGAGGAGATGGTGAAGCAGAGTCCTTGGAGCTCCTCAAAGCCTCTCTCTGCCAACACCACCACCACGGCAACAGCTCATCCCAGGACCTGCCTGGTGCAGCAGCACCTTAGCAAGCCCCTAGCCAAGATGCCCAGGCTGGCTAAGTGTCCCTCCCTTGCATGGGGTTTTCCTGACTTTGGGCCACAAAATATACACCCAACACACACAAAAAAAGTCTCCCTTCCAAACTAGTCAAGGACCAAGAGGAAGCCATCTGTGACAGTGGCTCCAGCCTTCCCTAGGAAGAACTGGGACCAGCTATCCAAAAGCTCCTGACACATTCTATCTCTTTGGGATGCAAAGAATTTTAGGATACAGGGTCAGAAGGATTGGCTTTGTCCTGTCTTGTGTGGAGTACACAGAAACCGGTCTCAAGCCATCTCCAAGGCTCTGGGACTTTTTCATTCCCATTGGCTCTCCAGAACACCAGCCCCCAAGCTCAGACCTTCACAAGACCCCTGTGGGTAAGGCCCTCATTATACATATGAATATGATTAATTAGGTCCAATTAAATATACTGGAAATAACGATGTGACTCACAGTTAGCTGGAGCTGCCTCTTTGCAAAACATTTCCCCAGTGGGTCATTCCAGTCCCAGACCAATCCACAGCAGAGGCCCCAGAGATGGAAGAGCCCAGATGAATTAGGCTGAAAGAAACTAGTCTGGAGCTGTGAAATGCCAATTTTAGAAGCAGGTCTCTGCTGATCCATGTAGTTACAGTCCTGGTGGCAGGTCCAGTATTAAATCCACAGACCTGGCACACCTCCTGTGTTCTCCCAGAAAGGCAAAGGTCCAGCAAGAAGATGGAAGAGGGTATGTTACTGCTGCTGAGGTAGATTCTGGCCTAAAAACATCTTTTCCTCTCTTCCCATGCTCCCCTCTGTCCTGCCAATCCCTAGGCAGACTCCTGACCACCCCTAGACAGACTCCTGACCACAGTGCTCTCTTCTCCCCATCAGACACTGACACGGATTCTATCCCACAGCCTGAGTCCCTGATGTGCCTCCATCTCCCTTGGACTGCATTGCAATGTCTCAGTCCCACTTCTGTTTTGATGGCACCACAAAGCCATTTCTCAGGGAAAGGGAAAAAAGCCAGCCCAGGAGAGGCCCCAGGTCTGTGTCCAGCCCTGCAGCCAGTTGGGGAAGAATGGGCTCCCTCATTTCATGCTCGTTGGAGTTTAGGCAGGGCTGCTGCAAGGAGCCTGTGCTACCTCTGCAGCTGCCTAGGCAGTCTGTGCCATTGGCTAGATGGACCTGGACAGAATCAGAAGTGCCCAGTTTGGATTCTCCTTTTGCATGGCATCCCAGTTCATTTCCTTATTAGCCCATTTCTTTATTAACCATCACGTCTCCAGCAGACCAACACTGTTCACCCACTGCATCCAGAAGAAACTGGAAAGTGCAAAGACAACACGTGAAGTGACACAGCCAGCCAGCCACAGTCTTGTGCTCAGCATCCTCATGCCAAGGCTGGGCACTGGCCCCCTTCCATACACTGGGATTTTCCTTTGCTGCAGTCCTAAAGGCAAAGCACAGCCTGTGCCAGGGTACCAAGGGAGAATTTAATCAAACTGAGACATCCTCTTTCCAAATGAAAATATGCTGGTGCAGCCACAGCACAGCTGACAGACCATCATCTAGCAAAGACAAATTCCTGACATGGTTCCAGGATCACAAAGATACCAAGACTCGGGATCCTGGGCACCCAACTATTGCTGCAATGCCTGATGTACCCATGATGCCTCTCTGGGTGCAGGCACGATGCAGCTCTCCCAGCCTTCTTCCCTTCTTGAGACTCCTGTATGCCCTAGCAGCAGCCTTATCCTCCCAACACCCCTGGGGAAGTCATCCCAGGTCCACATAGTCCTGATGCTGCTGGAATGCTGGCATGGCAGATGAGCTTCACTCATACCACAACCACCTGGCCTCAGGTGGCCTTTGCTACCTGCTCTAGATGTATTTGGGCTGTTTTGTGTGTGACCCCGGCTTGGCTGCCCCTGGTGTGGGGACACTGCTGCTGTCCAAACAGCAAACCAAGGAAACGCTGATGTTTACCGGTGCTGGAGCCACCTGGTAGGGCCGGGAGAGCCAGAGCCCGCTGGGTATCCTGCGGGACGGGGATCCTACGGGACCGGGCATCATCCTGCGGGACGGGGATCCTACGGGACTGGGCATCATCCTGCGGGACGGGGATCCTACGGGACCGGGCATCATCCTGCGGGGACGGGGATCCTGCAGGACTGGGCATCCTGCGAGGCCGGGCATCCTGCGGGATCGGGCATCCTGTGGGACTGGGCATTCTGCGGGACTGGGCATCCTGCGGGGCCGGGCATCCTGCGGGACTGGGCATCCTGCGGGGCCGGGCATCCTGCGGGGCCGGGCATCCTGGGGGACTGGGCATCCTGCGGGACTGGGCATCATCCTGCGGGGCCGGGCATCCTGGGGGGCTGGGCATCATCCTGCGGGGCCGGGCATCCTGGGGGACCGGGCATCCTGCAGGGCCGGGCACCGCGTCCGCGGAGGGGGCGCGAAGGGTTAAATCGTTTAGCGAGGCCACCAGCGCGATAAACGCGGCCATCGGCGGAGCCGGCGCCTCCCACCGCCCCCGGGGTCGGGCTGGGAGGAGCGGGCGGGTGTCGGCGGCGGGGACTCTTATCCTGATACGGCGCCTCCCGCCGAGTGCGGGTCTGCAAACACCGGGCGGCGGGACCGGCTGCGCGGCCGCGGCCACACAAAGCGCGCACAGCCCGCGCTGCGGCCGCGGGGCTCGGCGGGGATGCGGGGCTGCCCGCACCAGCGCCGGCATCCCCCGCCCGGGAGCAGGCAGGAGCAGGCAGGAGCAGGCAGCACGGGTGGCATCGGGGCTGATGGGGGAGGCTGGCGGCTCCTGGAGATTCTTGTGCGCTCCGCCAGCGCGGCCGCGGAGCGGGGACTGGCACGGCGGGGCCAGGGGCAGCCTCGGTGTGCACCGCACAGGGCACACACCGTGCGTGGTACACACCGCACACACCGCACAGGGCACACACCGTGCGTGGTACACACCGCACACACCGCACAGGGCACACACACAGCACACACCGCACAGAGCACACACCGTGCGTGGTACACACCGCACACACCGCACAGAGCACACAGCATGTATGGTACACACCGCACACACCGCACAGAGCACACACACCACGCACAGCACACATCGCACACACAGCACACACCTCACAGGGCACACGCACCGCACACACCACGCACACGTGCGGGGGCCAAACGCACATCCCGAAGCACATCGCAGACGGGCGGGTCTTTCCCACAGATGTGCCCGCGATGGATGCTCTCCACTGACACTCGCTCTGCAGGCACTCACGAGCCTGTGCAGCCACAAACAGGAGGAGCAGAGCATGGCACAGGGGCGCCAGCCCTGGAGACACGCTGCAGAGCAAGCACCGTCCAGTCTGTGGTGCGTAGTACCAGGGGATAAGGAGATAGTCAAGCGAGGTGCAAGAACAGCTTCTGCTGTCACCACTATTACAGTCTTGCAGTAAGGTTGAACTAGGAATGGAGCAATCCCTGCCTTTGGTTTATTTACTCGGTGCCTTCATCTCCAGAAGGCTCCTGGAAACCTGTGTCAGTGAGTTGCAAAGCAGAGATCAGGAGAGTTCTCAGAGAGGTCACAGGCCTGACACAAATTCAATTTTATTCAATGTCTCTATTAGTATTTGGGGTCACTTGAAATCACCACTCTGTAAACTGGGTTATAAGAGGAAAAGTTAGCAAGCTGCTGCCTTGTGTCACCTGCTAGCATGACAAGAATTTGTGTTGGTGGTAGCTCAGACTGCCACTCGAAACCCCCATTCCTGCATGCAGTCTCTGTTCCCAAGACAGTCATGTGCATCTTGGTATGTGCAAGGCCTCAACCACACAAATCTCCAGCTTGGGGAAGAGCCTCTCCCACAGCATCTCAGGGGCACAGGGTTTTGCAGGGAAGCAGGGCACATATCCTGGCACAAAGGGCTGACACAGCCAGCCTCACCTGCATCCATACACAGCTGCCTGGCTAGGCCCTGTGTGCTCCAGTGTGGGTGACCACAGGCTCTACCTGTGTTTTCACCCAGCCCTTTATCATTTATACCTCTGTCTTCCAAAACACACATGCATTTACGCAGGGCCTGATGCTACTCCCAGGCCAGAGGTGCTGAGCACCTCGTCCAACTACTGCAAGGACTCTACAGAATTTGGGATAAGAAAAACGTCCTCATTACCAAGATGACCCCATCCCTGACCAGCTACTTATCACTTGCATACCTGTCCAGTGTCTAATCATGCTCCAGATACCTCCACCTGCCCTCTGCATCCACCCTACAGACTCAGAGGCACTCTCAAACCCCAGCCTGGCCTTGCCACAGTGCCCAGCGTGGTGAGCTGGGTGTGGAGCCTGGCTGCCTCTCGCCATTCTCCTCCTCTCCAGTGTCAGTGCTTAATTAAACCCCTGTTCTGGTACCTGCTGCCCCTACAGAGGCCCGGCTGCTCCAGCCTTGGGAGCACTGGCGGATCCCTCGCTGCGTGGGCAGAGGGATGGAGAGGACACAGGTGGGAGACAGAAAGGAGCCCCCCTCTGTGACCCTCCCACCGCTGCGGATCCGGGGACACACAGCCGGGGGACAGCGGGACACTCCCGGGGGACTGCAGGACCCTCCTGGGGGACACACGGCCAGGGGACAGTAGGACCCTCCCAGGGGACTTATGGCTAGGGGACAGATGGACCCCTCTCAGGGGACATACGGCTGGGGGACAGAGAGACCATCCCGGAGGACACACGGCCATGGGACAGCAGGACCCTCCTGGGGGACAGCAGGACCCTCCCGGGGGATAGCGGGACCATCCCAGGGGACAGACGGACCATCCCGGAGGACACAGGGCCGGGGGACAGCGGGACCCTCCCGGGGGACAGACGGACCCTCCTGGGGACACAGGGCCGGGGGACAGCAGGACCCTCCCGGGGGACAGCGGGACCCTCCTGGGGGACAGCGGGACCCTCCCGGGGGACAGACGGCTGAGAGACAGCGGGACCCTCCTGGGGGACAGACGGACCCTCCCGGAGGACAGACGGCCGGGGGACAGTGGCGCCGCCTGGCGGACACGGGCGGGGTCGCCGCTCCCCCGGTGGGGCAGGGCGGACACGTCCCCGCACCGCCCCGCTCCTTGTGCGGCTCTCCCCGCAAGCGGGTTGTCCCCCTGTACGAGCAGCGCTAGAGCTGGGACTTGGAACACCATAAAACACGTTTCCTTTATTGTATTTGCCCTGCTTCCTCCTCCGGAGGATGCAAAGGAGGTGCAGGCATCTGCGGGGCTGTGCATGACAGAACAGCAGCGTGTGCACAGCAGAAGGGGATGTTTTAATTAAGAGGAAAAGGATAGACCGTGGCTCCGGTGACAAATGCCAAGCGGAGCTTTAACATCCGGGCGCAGAAGCAAGGAAATGGATTTCCACAGCATGCAATACATCCTCTGCCTCTAGAATATGAGGAGCTAAACAAACCCTCCATCCCTGCCAGCAGCAGGGGTGTACAGCTGGCACCTCAACCACAGAATCAATTAGCTTGGAAAAGACCTCTGAGATCATCAAGTCCCACCTATGAACGCCACCATGTCAACTAGAGCATTACACTAAGTGCCATGTCCAGTCTTTAAACACCTCCAGGGACAGTGACTCCACCACCTCCCTGAGCAGTCCAGCCACCCTTTCAATTGTAATCACCCTTTCTCTAAAGAAATTCTCCCAACTTAAACCTCCCTGGCACAGCTTAAGACTATCCCCTTTAGACCATTAGATCATGCCTTCCTTCACAGATGGCCCTTCTTGAATACCTGTGTAACAGGTACCTTAACACACTCTACAACTGCCCTTAATAAGGTGTAGACACTGAGAAGCAAGTGATCTCCCTGGTGGGAGGCAACACCAGGGCTGTAGGAGGGCTGCATGTCTGGCCACAGGTAACAACATCAGCATCCACCTGTTGGCATCACTGTGTGGCTGGACTTTGGGGGATTTGAACCAGGATGGTTGATCATTCCTTCCATACCGGACTGCAGATAGGAATCCACTTCAGTACTAGACCCCTAATCATTCTGCTGCTAAGTCATGCTCAAGAGTCTGAGAGGAGCTGAGCCCTGCCATAGGCAGTCCTGTGTCGTGCTGTTCAGTCCATTTCCTTTCTGCCTTCTATAGGTACTCTGGAGCCACAAGTGCTCCTTTTGTGCTGGACTTTCAGAGACTCTCAGACAGGACCTGCTCTACAGATTGCAAAGAGCCAAAACAGGGATCTCAAACCTCACTCTCCTTTTGAATGGAGGAAACTGTATTGAGTGCCTGAATCAAAGACTGTCTATACAGTTTGTGCCAAATGCAGTCCAGTCCCCCAAGAGATGTCTTTTCTCAATCCTGTTGAATATTGTGCCTCTTTTGAAAACTGGCCTCCAGTTAAGAATGACTGTTTGGTTCCATCTTGTATTTTGGGACTGGTGCAGCATTCTGACAGAGTGTTATGGTACTGGAGATGTCCTGGAGACCAACAGGGCTGCCCTGATACCCCCCATTAAGTCAGGCCAACCTGCAGTTTCCTCTGCTGGGATATTGCTGCCAGGTGAAGGATGGCAGCAGATGTGTGCGGGAGCTGCTGGCACCACCTGTGGCTCCTCATACAGCTGACCCTGCAGGACAAAGGTGGGTGGGCTCAGGAGATCCTTTTACCCTTGGGGGGCTTGTCTTTTCAGCAGACTGCCTGGGAGCTGGGGAGTGCTGACCTGGGGTCTGCTCTCCTTTGTCCCTGACAGCACAGTGCAAATCCACATCTGCATGGCGCTGCTGAAGCATCCTCTCCCTGTCATGAAATATTCATGCCCGCCTCCAAAAGGGCTCCAGCACAGCACAGCAAAGCTCTGTGTCCCTCTGAAGAGAGGCAATCTGTGCTGCAGAGTGCGGCCACGGGCTCTGCTGTGAGGTCAAGCCAGATCCAGAGAGCTGATCTCTGTCTTTGAGGAAATAAAACAGAGATAAAAAGAAGAAGCAAAACCCCAGGAGGGGGTTTTGAGACTTAACCCTTTCCAGGCTGGGAAGCATCGGCAGAGTCTGCAGTGTGCAGCTTATGAGAGGTGGGTCTACAGAGCAGCCCAGATGCTGGAGTTCTTTCTCAGGCTGGGAGGATTGTTTCCAAGCCTGGGAACCCTGCTTGGAACAGGCTCTGCTGCTGTTGGATTTGCTGGTTAAGTCCAGCTGATGCTGGAGTGGCTGTGCTTCTCCTGGCATTATTGAAAGCTGCCTTGATTTTTCTGTGCAGAGTGCAAGTCCTTGCTAGAATATCACGGTGGAGTACTCACTCTCCCCTGTGGGTGGAGTACCATAAATCTTGGGCCTCACAAGTTACTTCTCTTTTTTTTTCTTTAATGTTCAGGGCATTTTTGAGCCTCCTCCTCATTTATGGTTAAGGTGTCAGACAGTGAAAGTAATATATTGCATCAATTATAGAGAGACTGCTCCACTCCAGGGAAAGTTTCTGAGCTGGGAGTGTGGGGAGGCAGGACTCCCTCAGTGATCATCACAAGCCTCATTGTGCCGGGGGTACCTCACCTCCCTGAGTGGTGTGAAGTGCTGCACAGGGAGCTCTCTGGGCAGGTGCTGAGGTGAGAAGAGGATTCAGCACTTGGGCACACAGTGCAGGAGGTGTCTGAGCAGCCTGGCTGGGCTGGCGGATGCAACTGGTTTGTTTGTTCCTCCCTGTTCATCCCCCTGATAATCCGATTTACATTCCCTTTTCTTCCCCTGGATCCTGCTGTTACCATGGGAACTATGTTCACAGTTGCTGTTCATTGGCTTCTGGAAAAAGTCCTTTTTCCCTTTTCCCCCTGGCTCTTTCCCTTTTTCCATCTTGGACAAGGAGCTGTGGCTGTCAGACGATGGGGAAGCTTGCAGGGCTTCTGATAACTGGGATAAAGGCAGTGGCTAGAGGGAGGAATTGGGGGAATATGGCAAGACTGTTAGTACTAGATGAAGTAATTCAGTTCGCTTGGTCTTTTCTTCATCCCACACCTATGCAAAGGAGTTCTGGACACAGTGAGTCCATGGGGCTGCCCATTTGCCCCAAGGGCCTCTCTTGTTTTGTCTCTGTCTCTCAATAAGCCAGTGCCAGCATGGTACATACTGTGCCTTGTACCGAGAGCTTTCCTGCCTGTTTCTGCAGGAAAGCTGGCGTGGTGACTGCAGTGTGGTTGAGAGACAGGCAGGAGATGCTGCTCCCAGCTCTCCACTGTCACCTTCTTCTTGCCTTTTGCTTTGTCCAGAAAATTTGTGCTTTGGCCTCGCAGATTAAAAGCGTGCACGGGAAGTTGCAAACAGTTGCAATGCTACCTGTTAAAGAATTGCCATTTGTTTGCTTCTTTGTTCCTTAACTGTGCCTTGGTGCTTTCCAGTACAGCATATTCACTTAAATTGGGCAAGAGGTTGCATTGGAAGGAGGAGGGGGCAGTGGCAGAGGGGAGGAGCAAAATTTCAGCAATGGAGGACCACAGCTCTGGAAGTTAATTGAGACAAAACTGCTACACTTTTCTTGGACAGGAATTTGAGTGGGAAGTGTTTGTAACTGCCAGTGCAGTTTTCCTCATACCCAATTCTTCCACACGAGGTTGAGCTGTTAAGCGTTGACAGTGCATCTGTTAAGATTGGCTCTAGAAACCAAATGTTCTTGAAAATAGAGAGAGAAAAACATGCTGTGCTCGCCTTTCATCTTCCCAGCCATCCAGCTCCCAGTTCCATGGAGAAAAGCCACACAGAGCAGCCCATGTACATGCAGATGGCCCAAGAGTGGCCATGTAAAGGACTCCTGTGTGTGAAAGGTGCAGCAGGCTGAGGAACAACAAGTTCCCTGAGGATGGCAAGAGTCAATGAAAGGTTGGCACAGTCTCAGGCTTGACAATAATGGCTTCAAGGAAAGGTCCAAAAGATCTCCAGGAAGAGCTCTTCCCAATATTCCATTTCCCTCTCCCACTTTGTGTTTTCTTTTTACAGCTGCATTTCTGTCCTACCCCCCATGGCAGCTACCTTGGCCTTAGAGCAAACAGTGAGCCTGCTTCCTCAGAAAGATCCTGCACCCAGCAAATAGCACTGGGATCACCATGGACTGCAAGCACTAGAAGAAGACTTCCCGGGAAACACAGGAATATGATCTTCCTCTAAGGTCAGAAAATCTTTTCATCAGAGGAAGGAAAAAGAAATAGAAAGGCCAATGCAGCCTCCATACTTGACTCTCTTTAATTAGTAACCATCTGGTTTTGAGAAGAGCTGTCAGCCAATGTAGAGCATTTGGCAAGATTCCTCAGCTGCTGCTCTCCTAATGTCAATTCTTCTTGGAAATGCTTTAAGCCCCAAGATGCCAAAAGGAAATGAAAAGCAAAACAGTGAGAAGGAAGAGCAAGGATACTGTATAGCCCAGTGGACAGAGCGAGACATTCCCCAGTTCCACTTCTAGGTCAGGGAGCAAACTCCAAACCCTCCTGGCCATCCAATAGCTGGGAAACCTCCCACCCAGCAAGCCACGTGGAAGGAACCACAATGCTTTGAGCACCATATTTCAAACACGCCATTACAAATCCTTCAACATTTTCGGGAAGTCTGGCTGCTCAACTCAGTGTTCTGGCCCAATTCCAACACTGACAGTGACTTTCTGTCTTCCAAAATTCCCTCACTTTAATTTCTTTGTCCCAGCTACTGTGTGATGGTGCTGCGTGGCTGCTGCTCCAGCACAGCGTTCATCCACTAGGAAAGACACAGATAATCTTACAACTCTAATCCATTGTGCTTGGCAGATGATTGCTCCATCACTCTTCCTCAAGTTTTGCCCTGGTTCTGGTCTGCTGTTTTCAGGGAAGCAGCCACACTGGTAGCAAAGCTGGGCAGCAGGAGCTGGGCTGCAGCATTTTGGTGAGCGCTGCCTCCCTCATTAACATGCAGCACATGGCTCAAGCAGCTTTTAGATTACTCCTTCCTGACTCTGGGACATCGTGTGTGAGTCAGAGGCTTGCACACTTGCTTCCCCTCGTCCCTGCGAGTCCCCAACACACAGCAAATTACATTTCCAGCAGTTCCCTTAATTTCTGCGTGCAGACAACCTTCTTCTCACTTTTGCAAAGTAGCAGAGTTATCTTCTACTCCCCCAAACAGCATCAGACACACGTGGGCCACCATCCTCTCTCCTCAGAGATGCATTCAAATTCTGCAGCACCCTCTCACAGGCAGGTGCATCACACTCCCCTACACTCACACCCTCTCTGCTCATTTCCACCCTGCTTCCCATATGTTGCTCCAGCTTCCCATGTGTTGCTTCAGCTTCCCATAGGCATGTATAGAAGGCAGCTCCTTTCTCCAGACCATGGTAATGGGGTTCTGGCACAGCTGAAAGAGAGGAGGATCCCCTTGTTAAATACATTAGTGCCCCACTACAAGGAGGACAGATATAATTTCCAAGTGGCAAGAGTCTGAGACCCAAACCTGCGAGGTTCTCCCACTGTACCTGCCCTGTCAGAGCAGCAGAGCTGTAATCTCATTGACTCCTGACCTGTGAGGAAAAAGCAACCATAAAACTCCTTATGAGAGCATCTGAAACCACCAGGCACCTGCAGCTGATTAGACACCTTGCACATTTCCAGAGGGGCACATGAGCATGTTTCAGCTGCCCTGATCTGCACAGAGCTGTGGTGTATCCTCATCTGCTGTCCCAGGAGCTGCCCTAGACTTGTGCTTGGCTGAGACACCCACTGCTGATGGGACAGCAGGAGCTCAGGAACTCCCTCACGACCACCTCTTTTCAGAGGATGAGTGGACTGATCTGATGCTTAAAGGTCTGAAAATCCCCATGCAGGGAAGAGGGAGGTGCCTAGGCAGGCCAGAGGGAAACACTCATGGGCCATCAGGCCTGGACTACAGTCAATTTAAACCAAGGAACCAAAAGCAAAATGGATACTGTTCCTCTTTTCAGGTTCCCAGCCTTGGCTTTTCCTTGCCACTACACTCCATTCAAACCACAGGAGCCTCTGTGCAAAACTTCCCTCCCTCATGCCTCTCCTCCCAAGGCTTTCTTCCATGCCAATTAGCATTATGCAAAGTGCCCAACTGACGATGTCAATGAGACTTCAGGCAGAAATCCATCTATTTCTCCCCTCCAGCTCTTAATTAACATGTGGACTTTAATTACATTTCCCGTTTTCGTGACAAAATATGTCTCTCTCCTGAACTTGTCCCTTCCCGAGATCATTATGAGAGCTCTTAATAATAACTACTATCATCTGTCAACCCTGAGAGTGAGCAGGGGGCACCTGCTCCATCTTCCCAAGTTACCCCATCCCACATAGCCCCCGGTCACTCAGTCCTTGGAGAGCCACGTGCTCTGGTCCTGTGCCAGTGGAGAGGGGTGGAAGCAGTGCTAACAGGTTGGCATGACATACTGCCAGGGCTGGAGAGTGCCTGAAGGCTTTGGCCGCAGTGAAAGACATTACAATTCCAGGGTGCACACAGAAACAAAGTCAGTTTGGAGAGGTATTAGGGATTCTCTTGTTTTCAAAGGTAAGGATGGGCCACCATTCTGTTGAAGCTCTATCCTCACTGTCTATAAAAGGCACAGCAAACACTGCTAGGGAGCTTTGCAGTAACAGTCAGCTGGCTCACAGACCTAGGCAGTGAAAAACCAGGAAAACTTTCAATAACCTCCCCATTCTCTCTGATTCAGCCACTAAAAAAGCAATCGCCTTAGTAAATCACAAAGAACCATTTCCTAGGAGGAAGTGAAAACTGAGGAATCAGTCCCTATCCATCCTGATGGGAGCAGGAGCTGGTGCAGTCAGGTTTTCATGAAACTCAGGCATTTGTCTAAAGGTGACTCAAACCTCTACCACTCTCCTCACCAGCGGCAAACAGTATGGGAATATTGAGCTGAATACCAAGCTATGCCATGTTTGCTTTAGTTTGCAGACAGACAGAAAACAGTGAGCTGCCCACCTCTTCTATTGCTGAGTTCTAAAGAATTAGCAATACCCCAGATACAGAGCAGACATGGCATCAGGCTCTCAGGGCAGAGACAATAAAGGCAGCATCAAGGGGATCACAACACAAATGACTGTAAGTATGGCCCAGACACAGTCCACAAGGCAAGGACTGCATGATCCAAACGTACAGCTAAGTGCATCATGCATAATTTGGATAGAAAGAAGAGCTCCCAGCAGAGCTCCATGCAAGGGCAGCAAGCATGCCACAAGCACAGACAGTGTGCCTGCTGCTTGCAGAAGACCCTATTCCTCCTCACAGTCACACAGTGCAAGAAAACCAAGCTAATTGCCCAAGCAAGAGAGTGTTGATAAGTGTGGCAGAAGGGAGACGATGCCCCTTTAAATGTGACTAAAGTGTTGTCAATGGATCTGCCATGGTAGAGGAGTTAATCCCCCCCAAGCCCCTCTCAGCCACCGTGATGGGATAATTAGATGCGAGGGCTCAGCACAGATGATGCTCCAGTCGCTTAGCAACTAATGGTTTCCAAGGAAACAGCAAAGCACAGCCTTCGGAGCAGCAAGTGAGCAGTGCAGCAGGGCAGGGAAAGATGCCTTAAACTCCTGCACTGATCCTCTCCTCCAGAATCACTCAGAGGCCTCGAGGTATTAAGGGAATAAGAAGGGGGTGCCTTAAAGGTACAATATCCTTGTTTCAAGCAGCAGTACTAAGAGAAGGGGTTTTTTTTCAGACTAAACTTTCACTGACATGGTCCTAATCTCAGTGACTCTCCACTAGCAGGACAAGCAAGGCTGAATCACACAGAGTGGTGTCACACAGGGGCTTATGCCCCAACACATGGGCCATCCTCCTATTGGCAGCTGAGTGCAATTCCAGCACCAGTTCTTGCACCTGGAGGGTAAGAGGTGAAACACACACAAGCACAAATGTGTTTTCATTTTCAGCACTGTCACATAAGCAGCCATGTATAGGCATCCAGCCTGGCTCTGAACCAGCAGGCAAAGGAGGTTTCCTTCCGATTCTGCAGCTTCACAGCACACACAAAAGTGACACCACCTATATATGTGGCATGCAGAGTTTCACCAGAGTAACAGAGATCAGATTTATTAATCTTAACCCAAGACTGTCATCTGGTGCTTCCTTCAACATGACCAATTCCTGCTGCTTTTATTACTGCTGCTGCCTGCACTGAGTCAGCATCCCACTGTTTCTGAGCATCGCAGCCATGACCTGCAGCACCTGCACTGAACACCACGTGTGCTGTGCAGCTGCACGGCACCATCCCAGCATCTCAGAAGCTGAGCAGAGACAAGTTCTGTTTGTATTTCGATGGGAGAGCTCTGGGACACTGAGGTGGGGCTGTTGGTGCAGTACTAGGTGGTCTTCATCACCCTCACATGATGCAGGGATGGTCTGCATTACAACCTCCTTGCACTTGACAGCCCTGTGTGTTAAAGCTTTGCAAACCTCTCAGGGCACAGAAGGAAGCCTGGAAACTCACATTGCAAAAACAAGCCCTGCTTTCCTGCTCTGCATCCAGAGCTGCACTTGTGACACAGGACGAGGCATCCCTTTCAGAGACGGTCAGCAGACTATGCCTTGGGCACTGGCTGCAGCACTCACTGCTTTTCTCCTCTCCTCCCCAATGGGAGGAGACTGGCAGCATGACCTCGCTTGTGTGCCATCTCTTCTTGGCAGAAGGAGATGGAGAACAGGGCAAACCCCTCCCTTGGGCAACATCTGGGAGATGGCACTGCTGGTGAGGGGCAGCCAGGCTGGGCTCTGGAACCCCTGCAATTGCCAGTCAAAGCCATCAACTCACAGACAGACAGTCTGTGGCTCCTTCCTCCTCTCCCTGCAAACCTGGGGGGTGCTGGTTGTGACACCCAGGAGGGATGGAGCATCCCATCAGCCAGCCTGCACAGACTGGTCCATTTATCCACCAGCCAGGTGCCCTCTCTGGAGTCCTGTCCTGATCCACCCAGTGCTTCAGGAAGGTACCGGAGCAGAGACACCAAAAAAGTTACAGGCCCTTTCAGACTCTGTCCCCTATGGCTTTCAAAGGGGGAAATCAAAGGGAAATGGCGTGCTTTGTTCTGCAGAGGAGAGGCAGGAAAGGTGAGCGGCGGCGAGCCCTGGCAGAACCAGTTGCTTCAATCGTCCGCCAGCTCACCTTTGAAGTGGTTTTAAAAATCAGGGAGGAGGGGCAGAGACCCGAGTTCAGCTCTTTTACTGCAACTTCACAGAATTTGAGGACGTGGGGGGTACGAGGCCGCCTTTCCCCCACCAGAAAAATAGTGTATCCACTCTGAGAATAGAGAATACGGCTAATAAGAAAGGCTGTGGTGCTCATCAAGTACATGTGTGGTGTTCTCACACCCTGAGGAGGCTCTGAACAGCTATGATGGCAGCAGCACCTACCTAGGGTACCATCAGAGTACCAGGCATCTGCAGAATAACCAGGGCCCCTGACACAGCCCCTGGTCCCACACGACCATCTCTCACCAGTCACAGCCTTCTGCCTGTCTCCTGTTCCCTGCCCTCAAACTGCACTTTCCCTGTTGCCTCTCTTTAACAGAAAGGACTGGTTTTAACCCCAGCCCGTGCAAATCCTGGGAGCTCTTTCTATATTACAGTCACAGCATCGGCCACTCTGCAGCATGGGGAACTGAAGCAATACTGACATAGCAGGAACTGCCCTGTGCAAGAACAATCCAGGCACCTTCCATAGAGTACTGGGAAGAGGGGGGAAAAGGGCTAATCACTTAATTGGAAATTAATCTGTTCTATTACGGGAAAAAAAAGATTATATATAAACTCCTCAGTTGATTGGCATGACCAGTATCCACAAGGGTCCCCACAAAGTCCAGTGAGTTTGCTTCCAAAAAATCACCATCAGCTGGGCAAAGCCCACACAAGAGATGATACCCTTGATACCCTCATGTCACCATGGAGAGGCAGATGTCACTGTACAAATTCAAAGCTTTCAGGGGCTGAGGAACGCCAGAGCCACTCATAGTTATGTCTCAAATCTGAAATGTCTTTTCTTGTGATTTGCAAACAGTTTTAATCTGAAACACCAGAAAATGGGAATCAGCAAGGAAGGAGAACTGCACCTGCCCCTGGCCCCAACCTGCAGCCTTACAAAGCTTCCCTGTAGCTGTTGTGCTTACAAGGTGTGTGGGAGGGGTTGAGACAGGTTTTCAGTTCAACTGTCCCATTAATTGGCTTCCATGCAGGTAATACTCATCTGAAAAGAGCTGACTTTGAAGAATCCAGATGTTCTGAGACAAGACACCTCCACCTTGTCACCTCTCTATGTTTTCAGCTTCTTTCATGATGCAGACAGAGATGCTGGGTGTTTTGGCCTTCTGCATGTGACAGCAGGCTCTCTTCTATCTTCTGTTCCACCTTCCAGAGTAGAGAGGGGGCCAAAAAATGAGATGGCTTTAGGACACAAGCATGAGCCTCTGGATAAACCATAAGGCATGAGGAATTGGCAGATTTATGTTTTACTTGCCACAAATTGGCTTTCAGTCTGATCAAGATCCCTTTCCCCTGGGAAAGCAGGGATAGCAGGGCAGAGCTCAGGGGTTATGATGCTTTCACCCAGAATACACAGCATACAAACCAGTGGGACTGGGATTCAGCAACTGAATGGCCAAAGACACACGCAGGCCTTTACAGCCTTTTCCTATACCTAATGGAAAGGTTCATGGTTGCAGACATATCTGTTTAAAACATTCTTAGGCTTTAAGCTGGAAACTAACCCTTCTGTTTCCAGTCTTCCTTCATGGCACAGACCAAGGCAGACTGCAGGGCTCATTTCCTGCTTTACCTGTGTTTGTTATGGCAGCACCTCAAATCTCTAGCAGTGAGAAGTAAACATTCCCACAGGGGGGAATGCTTTCCATTGCTGCAGCAGAGGCAGGAAATATTAGCAAGCTCTTTTCACACCTTTTTTTTTTTTCTCTTGGGGAGGGTCTAAGAACTCCAAAGGCACCGACTCTGAACAAGCTACAGGTGAATTTATTGTGAAATGTCAGCTCACACGGCCTCTGGTGGCCAAGCCATAGGCTCCAGTTATCCTTCTCCAGCTCTGCCAGGCTGTTCTTTGCAGGGCAGCTCCTGGAAAGTGGCACTGAGAACCGTGTCTTCCCATGGGCAAGTCCATCACCTGAGTATTCTTCCATCTTTTGCTCCTCAATGCATCACATGCTTTTCAAAAGCCATGCCTGGCTGAAGAGCAAGGTCTAGCTATTGCAGGACTTCTTTTACTCTCCCCCCCAAAAAAAATACTCGCGTTGTTCTGAGTTTATTAACATAACTACATCCAGTCTAGCACCCTTGAACGAGTTTTTTCTGAAGTACCAAAGGTTGGGTAGGGAGGTGAGGGGTCTGTGTGAGTGTGCACGTAGATAATCACAAGCTTAATGAACCACCACGCCTCAGCTGATGCACACACCACTGTGTGTGAGTTTGACTCAGGGGAGAAAGAGAAAAGCAACTTTGTGGTGCTGCAGGTCGAGTGATACGTGGTAAATTATTAAACTAGAGTAGCCAGATTGTTTGCAACACATCCCAAGTCAAATACCAGGCTCCAGTCTCAGGAAGGGAAAAGGGCTTTGATTGGGGTGTGCAGGGTTTTTGAGGAAAGCAGCCAAAGGAGAAGGTCCTGCTCACACCTGGGGGCTCTGACAGGGACTGTGTTGTTTCCACTAAGGACTGAACATTGCCACACAAGGGTGGGACTGTAGTCCTTTTATATCTGATTGATATTTGTGGATTGCCTAACAGGAACTAAGCAAAAACCTTGGTAGAGTTTATCACACTGTTGAAGGGGCCAAACTGAGCACCCCAGATCCTCCTCTGCCCCGGATGGCAGCACTGATGCTCCCAGTCCCGCACACAGCACTGATGTTCCCATCCCAGCCCCGCACACCGCACCGATGGGAGGGAGCACACACTGCTCTCTCCCGCACACAGCACCGATGTTCCCAGCCCCGCACACAGCACTGATGCTCTGGTCCCGCACACAGCACTGATGTTCCCAATCCCGCCCCTCTCCCCGGTGCTCTCCCCGCACCCCTCCCCGATGTTCCCTCCCCGCACACCCCTCTCCGGTGCTCTCCCCGCACACAGCACCGATGCTCCCATCCCTCCCCGCACACAGCACCGATGCTCCCATCCCTCCCCGCACACAGC
>JAWWTY010000064.1:6866050-6882459 GCA_035222235.1 Margarornis squamiger | reverse complement strand
GCAGGACCTGGCCAAGTGTGCGTGTGTGTGTGCCGGGATGGGGATGGGGATGGTGCAGGACCTGGCCAGGTGTGCGTGTGTGTGTGCGGGGATGGGGATGGGGATGGTGCAGGACCTGGCCAAGTGTGCGTGTGTGTGTGCAGGGATGGGGATGGGGATGGTGCAGGACCTGGCCAGGTGTGTGTGTGTGTGTGCGGGGATGGGGATGAGGATGGTGTGGCACCCGTCCAGGTGTGCGCGCCTGTGCGGGTCCTGTGCTGCCCCTGAGGGTGTCCCGGTGCCCGCACGCAGGGCCGAGCACCGGCGGGAGGCGGCGCGGTTCTGTCGGGAGCACCGCGTGGAGGCGGCGCTGCGGGAGCAGTGCGTGGTGCCGGCAGAGGAGTACGAGCGCTTCGCCAAGGCGCTGGAGCAGGCGCTGGCCGAGCACCAGCAGCGGGAGGAGGAGAGGATCCGCCAGGTACCGCCGGCATCCCCCGCCCCGGCCCCGCACAGCCCCCCGCCCCTCCTGACCCGCACTGTCCCCGCAGATGGCAGCTGATATCCGGGAGGCTGAGCGCCGGCAGCGGGAGACGGTGCGGGCAGCGCTGCAGGTCGGTGAGCTGTATCCTGCCCTGGCTGAGCCCTGGCGGGGCTCCGGTGTGCTTAGGAGGGGCTGGGGGGCAGCTGGGGGGGGGCTCTGCTCAGTACCAGAAATAGTTCTTTTTTTCCTGAATTGCACTCAGCTTCAGACAGAGGCAGAACTTTGTGCAGGCCCTTCTGTGTGCAGCGCCCTGGCAGCACCTGGAAGGTGAGCACCACTTCCCTTAGAGGTGTCCCCGCTCAAAGCACCTGATGTGCCACAGCTGGTGCTGCTGTCACCAGGATCTTGCAATCCTTTGCAAAGTTTTGTCTACACTATGGTAAGCACTGGCCTCTGTTCCAGGGACACCCCTCAGGATGCAGAGCAGCCTGGCCCCAGTGGGATGCAGACAGGACCTGACTTAGCCTGGATGGAATCAGGACAGGCTCTCACCTTCATTGGCCACCAGGTAGGGGTGACTTCGATTTAACTGCAAGTCTCCTACAGCATATGTCACAAAGCGTAGCAAGGGGTGCAGTCCCCATCATGGAAAAAACAGCTTTGTGGATTTGGGCGAGCAGCTAGCCCAGTTTCAGTTATCCACTGTTAACTTTCATTAAGCACGTGTTCTTTAATATGCCCTGAAAAGCACAAATGCTCCTTAAAGAATGGAGAGAAGAGTCTCCCTCTGTCTTTCTGTAACAGAACTTGCTGGGAATGCACACAATACCCTTCTGTTCAGAGATACTCTTATTAAACATCTGATTTTCATTAGCATTTTATGTTTCTGTTAACAGGAATCAGAAGGAAAAGGAAATGTCCACACAGGTAATCACACCTGCATCGTGACTCACTGGGTTGCTACCTCTTTGCTTGCAAATGTCACAGGGATAACTTAAAGCAGTTTTGAAGCAGTTGCAGCATAACCAGGAGGCACTCACTCTTCTGGTAATATTTGACATACTAGAGAAGAAAACACTTCTGTATCATCAAAGTTCTGTTAGTGCTGCTGCTGTGGGGAGTGTAAATTTTAGGGTATGATCTGCTGTGGCCTTAACTGAGGAAATCAGCTCCTTTTTCATACAACACTCAGATGTAACTTTTCTTTTGCTGCTTGCTTGGTAAGGTGAGCAGAGGGACAGGGGGAGGAGGGCATGCTTTTCCCTGTCTCAGTTTAGGATAACTTCAGTGGCTGAGTAAGTGTTCCCTGTGACTTCCAGGAGCAAAACCTCCGTGGCTAATAGAAGAAGAGGAAGAGGAAGGGACCAAAAAAGAAATCGGACCTTCCTATGAGGAATTTCTCAGACAAAGTGAGCAGCTTGCACACCTTTCAGTTAACCTTACTTTACCAAAAGCAGTTTGACTGGGAAACTTCTGCGGAACAAAACATTTGGTGCTTTGAGCAACCTGGCCTAGGGGAAAGTGTCCCCATCCATGGCACAGGGGGGTTGCAGCAATGTGATTTCAAGTTCCCTTCCAACCCAAACCACTCTACAGTTCTATGATTTGATTTTTTTTTTTTAGAGGAGAAGCAGAAGCTGAAAAAGCTCCCGGCTGAGCGCGTTGGTGCCAACTTTGACCACACCTCTCAGACCAGTGACAGCTGGCTCCCTTCCTTCGGGCGGGTTTGGAATCATGGCAGGAGGTGGCAGTCCAGGTGAGAGGGTTTGTGGCTTCTGTCCATGCAAGCTACTCACGGAGCAGGCTCTGTGCTAGCAGCAAGCATTAAGATGTCTTGCCACATGAGTTATGTCACAGTGCTCAGTCGAGGCAGTGGCTTACAGGGCAAAGCATGGTCATGGCTGTACAGGCTGTACACATGAAGGCATCTGCCTCATTTTGCTTGGCTTGCCTTTCAGACCCACCTACTGTCCCACTGGCACCTTTTAACGTGGCAGAACTGTGTCAGCTACCTGGAGAGACTGCTGCTGCCCACTGAGATAAAAATACTGAGCGAGCTCCCAGGCTGAAACACTGTGCACACCCATCTTATTTGCTTGAGGAGGCAGTATTCATTACCTCTCTCTATAGGCGGCTGCAATCTGACTTCTACACTCTCTTTCAGGCATCAGTTTAGAACTGAATCCGGGGAAAAGAAGAAAAAAAGGTGATGACAAGCACCAAAGATGCAGCTCTGTTGTGGAAAGGTGGACTGTAGGTACTGCAGCTTTGTTGTTATTGCTGCCAAGTTTAGATTCGTGTTTAATATACACACCTGGCTGTGCTCAGTCCCCTGAAGGCAGGGTGACCTCAGCACTGTTGCTGAGAGCTCCACTAAAAGGACACAGTGTCTATCTGGGCACCCACTTCTGAAGTCTGAAACCACACAAACACAGGTCCTGCCAGCAAGGACAGGCTCCTGCAGATGCTGTATCTTCATTATCAGAAAGCCTTACTTTATACAAGTGTCGCCAGTGGTCTACACTGACATGGAGCTTGACATCCCATTAATGAGTTTTTTGATAAATAAAGTGGTTTTTTTAACACTCCCAGTGTTTGTAGACCAACTGAAATTCATTTCAAATGCAGGGTCTGCTCTGCAGACATGTGCCAGATGTTTTCATTCCAATTTATGTTGCTTTCCTTCATTCTAACATTGATGGTTCACATGGTTTAACATTGGCTGCTGTAGGTGATGCAAAAGTTCCTTCCCTTTTTGTAATATAACAGCACATTCACAGTATACTTGTAGCACTGTATAAAGGCCAAAACTGGCTGGTAGAGGATGACAGCCATGACCTGTACCAGAAACCACTATCAATAATGAAACATACACATTCTTGAAAAAGAAAAATTTTATCAATAGTTTTATTGTGTCCATCTACAAAAGACACGTTGTTGATGAGGTCACAGGAGAACCTGCAAAACAAGAAGTCCCAAATCAGAAAACCAGGTCAAAGGAGGGTAGCAGAAAGCAGACAATCTGACAGCTTTGTTCCAGCAGGGAGGACACGAGTCCATGTGCCCTGCTGCTCACAGAGAGGGGAACACACATTGCTTCCCTCATCTGATGGGCACAGGGGCAGAATCACAAGCTTCCCATTACACAGCACACAGCCTAGTTAGCTCTGACCTCTGACAGCACGGCCCAGCTCCTCCTCAGTGCCCAGCCTCACCTCCCTATGCATCCTCCCCTGCAGCAGGTGCATCTCCACCTTTCGTGTTTCGGGTGTAGATCACCTGGGCACGGTGCTTGGACACCAGTTTGATCAAACCTACAAAAAAAAAAAGAAATTATGTGAGTGTGTGTGTACTGACAAGCCAGGGATGTTGTGCTCCCTCCTAGAGAGGCAGGACAACATGCAAGATGAAATACCAAAGGGTAGCAGCTTATACAAGGCTTTTGTTCTGATCTGGCAGCAGTTACATCACACCCTGTCCTTCTGGCAGCATTTTCCTAGTACAGCATCACCACTACATGCAGCAGAATTGCTGCTCCATACTTTGGAGCACTTCTGAAACCCAAAACCATGACAATTTGGACATGGAGCAGTTGAGATGCTGCAGGAAACCTGCTAGGTGAGCAAGGAAAAGAACCAAGTCAAGCAGCTTTCTGTTCTTCCAGTTTTGAGTGCTCACCTTTGCTGAGCAGCTCCTGAAGGGCAGCCCGAGCCAGGGACCCTCGAATCTTCAACCTCTCTGAGACAACTGCAGGTGTGATGAGCTTGTAGTTGGGCACTTCTTTGCACAGTTTGTCATAGGTGGCCTTGTCAAACAGCACAAGGTTGTTCAACTTGTCTCTCACTTTCCCCTTGGACCACTTCTACTTGAAAAAAAGAAAGAAAACAACACTCCCTTTAAGCCATCTTCTAAGCAAGACCAAAACATCGAGTTTAAGGATGCCCTAAGAACTGCACCATCAAATGTCTCCATATCTCTAAATACTAATGAGATGCACAGAATGGCCTTTGTAAACAAACATGTTGCAAACAATACCTATGATATCTGCAAATCAAAGGACTAAAACTTGCTATTCGAGTTTAACACTGTTATGTGCAACTTGTTGGCAGAGGAAGAGAAGGTTCCTCTAACAACGATGCCTTTGCCTGGCCACCCCTGGCTCCCGGGGCCCAGCATCCTCATCTCCCAGCTCCTGGCTATCCCCATCCCCAATTCCAGGCCATCCCCATGCCCATCTCCCGGCCATCCCCATCCCCAATTCCAGGCTATCCCCAATTCCAGGCCATCTCCAATTCCAGGCCATCTCCAATTCCCAGCCATTCCCATCCCCAATCCCAGCCATGCCCATCTCCCGGCCATCCCCATCCCCAGTTCCCAATTCCCGGCCATGCCCATCTCCCAGCTATCCCTAACCCCAGTCCCCAGTTCCCGGCCACCCTCCATCCCCACTTCCCAGCCATCCCCAATTCCCACTTCCCTGCCATCCCCATCCCCAATTCCTGGCCATGCCCTCCCTCCCCAGTTCCCGGCCATGCCGCACACGTGCCCGGCCCTCGGCCCCGCCCGCTCCCACCTTCTTCTTGGCTTTGCCGCCGGACTTGTTGACCGGGTCCTTGTCCTTCTTGGCGGACTTGCCCGCGTCCTTCTTCTTCTTGTCGTCTTTGGGCGGCTGCGGGGAAGGCACAGGGGTGCGTGGGGATCACCGGGGCTGCTGCGGGGACTGACCCGCCAGCGCCGCTCGGGGGGGCCCGCGGCATCCCTGGGGGATCCATGGGGGATCCCATCCCTGGGCGATCCATGGGGGATCCTGGGTACATCGCGGTGGATCCATGAGGACATCCCGGGGGATCCATGGGGATATCCAGGGGGGATCCCAGGGGACATCCGTGGGTGATCCATGAGGGCATCCCGGGGCACCCCTGGGGACATCCCGGAGGATCCATGGGGGATCCATGCGGGATCCATGGGGGAATCCAGGGGGACATCCCTGGGCACCCCTGGGGAGCATCCCCGGGGGATCCCATCGCGGCAATCCCACCCCGGGGATCCCACCCGAGGGATCCCATCCCCGGAGAGCCCATCCCGATAGATCCCACCCAGGGGATCCCACCGCGGCCCACCCCGGCCCTGCTCACCATGGCTGCTCCGCAAGATGTCGGCGAGAAAGGAAGGCTGGTGCGGGCGGCGGGGGCGGCCCTGGGCGGCCCGGTCGTCACTTCCGGGGCGGGCTGGTCGCCACTTCCGGGGCGGGTCGGCCGTCACTTCCGGGCCGGGCCGGGCCGGGCCGGGCGGGGCCATGGCGATCTTCAGCGTGTACGTGGTGAACAAGGCGGGCGGCCTCATCTACCAGCTGGACCACTACGCGCCCCGGGCGGACACCGAGAAGACGTTCAGCTACCCGCTGGACCTGGTGCTGCGCCCGCACGACGAGAGGGTGGTGGTGGCGTTCGGGCAGCGCGATGGGATCCGCGGTGAGCGGCGGGGACGGGGGGGGGGACAGACAGACTGAGAGACTGAGGGACTGACTGACTGAGGGACTGACTGACAGACTGACAGACAGACTGAGGGACTGACTGAGGGACTGACCGAGGGACTGACCGAGGGACTGACCGAGGGACTGACCGAGGGACTGACAGACACACTGACTGACTGAGGGACTGACTGACTGACTGACTGAAGGACTGAGGGACTGACAGACAGATGGACTGACTGACTGAAGGACTGAGGGACTGACAGACAGATGGACTGACTGACTGAGGAACTGACTGAGTGACTGAAGGACTGACAGACAGACTGAGGGACTGACTGAAGGACTGAGGGACTGACTGACAGGCAGACGGACTGACCGAGGGACTGACTGACTGAGGGTCTGACAGACAGACAGGCAGACAGACCAACAGACAGGCAGACTGAGGGTCTGAGTGACAGACAGGCAGGCAGACAAACAGACCGACGGACTGACAGACTAAGGGTCTGACAGACAGACTGGCTGACAGACTGAAGGTCTGACTGACTGACAGGCAGGCAGACAGACTGACAGACAGGCGGACAGACCGACAGGCAGACAGACTGAGGGTCTGACAGACAAACTGGCTGACAGACTGAAGGTCTGACTGACTGAGGGTCTGACTGACTGACAGGCAGACAGATTGACAGACAGGCAGACTGACAAACAGACTGAGGGTCTGACGAACTGAGGGTGTGACTGACAGACAGGCAGACAGACAGACTGACCGATGTCCCCGCAGTGGGTCACGCTGTGCTCGCCATCAACGGCGCCGAGGTGAACGGGCGCTTCACGGCGGACGGGAAGGACGTGCTGGAGTTCCTGGGCAACCCCGCCAACTACCCCGTGTCCATCCGCTTCGGCCGCCACCGCCTGTCCTCCAACGAGAAGCTCATGCTGGCCTCCATGTTCCACTCGTGAGTCAGGGTGGGCTGTGAGGGGACGGGGGGGGCATGGCAGGGGTGGCAAGGGGCACGCTGAGGGTCCTGTCCCCGCAGGCTGTTCGCCATCGGGTCACAGCTGTCCCCAGAGGTTGGGAGCTCTGGGATCGAGATGCTGGAGACAGACACCTTCAAACTGCATTGCTTCCAGACACTGACAGGTACTGTCCAGCCCCAGGCACTGCTCTGCTCTGCCAGGGCTGCCTGTGCTCGGCCCTCCTTACACTCCTGGCATTGTGGCTCTAGGGATCAAATTCATGGTTCTTGCTGACCCAAGGCAGACGGGGATAGATGCTCTTCTCCGCAAAATCTATGAGATTTACTCTGACTTCGCTTTGAAGAATCCTTTCTACTCCCTGGAGATGCCAATCAGGTAAGGAAAAGCTTGCTTGTAGTAGGCTCAAACCCCTCGTTGCTTTCTGCCTTTGCAGTAATGGACAGCTCTGAAGTTAAGTAGGAAAGCAGACCTAAAGGCTGAGGGAAGGGGAAGTCATAGCACACTGCTGCAGGGACAGGACATTGACTCTGGGAGGTGCACTTCCTTGGCACAAATCCTGCTGTCCTAACTTAACACTCAGACCTATACAAGGAGCTTTGATCTTAATTAAGGACCAAGCCAAAGCTCAACAACAGTCAGTTGTGTCATAACCTCCCAAGTCTCTCCTTGGTCCATTGGTAAAGTCATCTCTTTTGCTTTTCTGACTGTTTCAGGTGTGAATTGTTTGATCAGAACTTGAAACTTGCTCTGGAGGTGGCAGAGAAAGCTGGACCTTTCGGACCTGGATCATAAAGCCTTGCCTGTTGCACAGACTCCTTTCTCTGAAGAGTGGGGCCTCTCTCTTCCCTGGCTGGCCTGTCACAGAGCTCCCCCCTCCACAGCAGAGACTGCACATCCCCAAAACATGCTTCATTATCTCCCAGGATACCATTTTATCACCGTTGTTGTAACACTTACCTTAAACAGATTCCTTAGTCCTGTTTACATTTGGCCACAGGGGATTATTCTGCTCTTGCAGCCCCAGTGCACTCGGGTGAAGGAGGTGCAGGTCCATGGCCTTACCAAAATCAATGGCTTTCCTTCCTGTCATGATTGTACATATGTATTTTTCCTGTATAGCTCTAACTTATGGTCTTGCAGAGGGTTTCTATATAGAAGTAACAAGTGTTCATTAACAAGGTGAATGGCTGCTTGTTTTCTGTTGGTGGTCACCATTGTGCCAGTGGCACCTCAAGAGGATAAATGGGCTTGGGTGGTTTTGCTTGTGTCATTCTCCATAAAACAACCAGGGCCCTTGTGACACTGCTCCATTTTTATTTCACAGATAGAAGATCATATAATTAAGTACAAAATGTAATTCACTTCCATTGTTTTAATTAAGGCTGACTAACTACTCTTGCAACCAAGCTGTTCAGCAAAGTACCTGCATGCAGGTTCTTCACGAGTTGAACTTGCCTCTTTCAGGACCCTAAAGCAGTAAAACCTTTTGGGGAAAAACAAGAATACACAACTAAATCGGGGTTTAAAAACCTGAGTGTACTTATTGCAGAGTGCTGGGTCTGACTGCTCAAGGCTGTCAGCAGTGGCTTTGCTAAGGCTGGCTTGGAGGCAGCCCGAGCCCCTGCCCACTGCCACGAGAGATGCAGCTCTTGACCAAAACCACCCCAGACTACACACCTTGTACTCAAAACAGAGAAGCCAATGCTACAAATACAGGTTATCATGGAACCCAGCTGCAGAAGTTGTGGGTTGGTGGTGGCTGCTCTCACAATTCCTGCAGCTGGGGCAGTTTTCCTGGCTGATTTGCGGAGCACTCCTAGGAG
Source organism: Margarornis squamiger (assembly GCA_035222235.1). NCBI lineage: Eukaryota > Metazoa > Chordata > Aves > Passeriformes > Furnariidae > Margarornis > Margarornis squamiger. Next base: position 6,873,731 of record JAWWTY010000064.1, on the reverse strand, counting down.
CTGCCTTGGCAGCAGCTGCCTCCCCTGCAAATCATTAACACTGCACACAGACATCGCACTGGGCAGGATCAGTTCACCAGAAGGAGCTTCTCTAAATGCCACGAATTCCCTGGAAACGTGCCTATTCCTAAGTGCTGCAGAAGCCACAGCACACCCCACCATTAGCAGCACTCCCTCGCTCCTAACAACTAACCCTGGGTGCAACTAAAGCCTCATTGCTGCCTAAGCAGCCCTGAGGCTGGACTGAGGTTGTCACCATTCCCTGCTCTGCCGCTGTCCTGGGGCCGAGCACGCACGGAGCTCGTGCCGAGTGACCTGGGCCAGCTGCACACACAGCTGGACACGATGGACACAGGTGGCAAAGGCTCGGTTCAGGGCCCCTGAGCAGCAAAGCTGAACTAATTAATGTCTCAGTTAATGGCTGAGACAAACAGGAACGACAGAACTAAAGGTAAGCGCACCTGAAGGCGGTCCTTTCAGACCATTTGTAGTGGGGAAGCTCAGGCTGCAGAGCCCGCTCACTTCATTGACAGTGCTGTGAGGAAGAGGTACAGCAAAATCATTGCAAATGTAAACTAGGTGAATTATCACATCTCGAGGGAAAAAGTGATCAGTAGCAGGAACCTTGTGGCCTCAGGCACCTGACGGTGGCTGAGAAGTTGAGACATTTTTATCTAGGTTGCAGCAATAGGTAAACTCACTCCTAGGCCAGTTAAACAAAAACGAGCATCATTCACGTCAGCGTGGGAACATCCTTTTCACCAAGCAGCTTATCCTCAGTCAGCCTTCTTGGGAATCCTGCCCATCTTGGTGCGGATGTTCCGCAGGAGGAAGAAAGCCACTGTGCTCCCAATACAGGTGACTTCAGCTACCCAGAAGGCTGTGGCCCAGCTGTAGTGCTTGGCAATTGTACTGAATGGCAGTCCAGCCAGGAAACCCCCAACTGCAAAGGAAAACAAACAAGGAGCTAGAAACACTTGTGTGCCCCAGTTTTGTCTGTTTTTGCATGTATAAACATTCCTCACGCCTGGTTTGAACTCAAAGCCCAACTCAAAACCTGCCAGGTACAGCAGGCAGCATCCCTGGGGCTTCCAGGTCTGTTATCTCTGCTTCCCATGATCAGTAACTTGGCAGCAAGGGGCAAGACCATGCATCACCAAGAATGTGCAAGGGTTTTGTGTGGGTTTTGGGGCAATGGGTATAACTCACCGTTGGCCATGAGGGCCACTATGGCATGGGAAGTGCCACACAGGTTGGCAGGAGCACTTTCGTTGGCTATGACCCCAAACAGAGCAATCGGCCCATATGAGGAGAACCCAAACACAGCTCCCAGAGTCAGGATCCACAGCTGCCAAAATAAGTTAAGATGAGAAACAGGATCTGTGCATCTCACCGCTGTCAGCCAGCAGCTGCTAACAATTCTCAGGTCCCACACACGGTACCAGGGAGTTCTGACATTTCTGGGCTGACACCAGCTCTCTGGCCTGCAGCCAAAAGAGCTGAAGCCTATTCAGATCCCATGTACATGCAGCCCAGCTGCATCTCCACCACTCTGTCTTGTGGCCAGCACAAGCTCTCCTCCCTCCCACAGCTCTGCCCCCACACCGTGTAAACACATCCTGTGCTGATTTGCAAGAAAGAAGCAGAACATCAAAGAGAGACAGGCAAGGAGCCTGTGAAATCAGAGGAGGCAGCTGTGAACCAGGTTGCTTTCATAAATAATCCTGGAGACAGCAACTGAAAGCTTTTCTCAGTTTAGATGCATGTGACTAATCAGAGCATCTTTATTTGTGAGGCACCTCTCTCTGATACCCTCTATGCTACTAAACTGAGAACCAAAAAGCCAAAAGAGCCCAACAGACTGAACTTCAGTGTTAGCTTATGCTCTGAGAAACCTACCCAGCCCAAAATTATCAGTCTCTTGTTTGCACAACAAAGGATAAGTAACACCCCTACATTACAGTGTGCTTTTTGAACTGTAAATACCATTTCAAAAAGCCCAGGAGGAACTAAGTGCCATCTTATTTTCCAGATGTAAAACAGAAAGGACAGGTCAGGAAAACCTGTCAGAAACTAAGCAGGAATGTATCTGCCAGAGCAGAATCATTCTTCCAGATCTCACCCACAAAACCCCTTAACTGGCTATATTTTACCTGGAAAACAGAAGTCCTCAGAACCTTCTGCATAAGAACTTTAAAGTTTTATATTTAGACTTTTTAAAGTCAGTGTAATCAAATTATTTTAAGAAAATATTTCTTTTACAAGACTTACAGTAATCTCTTCTCAATGCCCTGGTTCTAAGTTCTGAGGTGCTAAGCAACCTCCCAGGATAGGAGTAAGGCAGACCAGGGAAAGCAGAAACAGGCAGAGGGAGAAAAAATGCAAGCAGAAACCTCATGTTCTTTTAGGCCTGTAAGATGAGCTAGAGGCTGCAAGGCTACAGTCCAGAAGTGGTTTTCCTGAAGAAGAAATAAAAAAGGAAAGGAGAAAAGAAGTTTAATTTATTTAGCAATCACGAGGGCAGATGCAAGCAAGGCTAGTAAGGCAAGCTGCCCACGCTGGTTGGGCAGCAGGAGCAGCCCAAGCCAGGCTAAGTCAGCATTTCTCTGCAACACAAACAAAGAAACCCTTGGGAAGGGTGAAGGAAACAGTCATGGTCCCTGTCCCCATTAAAGGGCTATCCCTACAGCTGATGGCACGTGGCTTACCTTGGGAGAGTCACCTGTGACCGTGACCCGAAAGAGGAACATGGACACACACATCCCAGCCATCATGGAAAGCAGCAGCGCGTGCCGAGGGTTCCCATAGCTTGACAGACCCACCTGTAACACAGGAAGGAAAGCTGAGAGTGAGAAATTGGAGGGACTTCCTTCCTTTTACACTTGCAGTGACTAATTCCATCCACACAGTCCACACAGGAGCACAGACGGCACATCAGCAGCACGCCAAGCACATGGGTACAGAACTGGGTACAGGCTTGTTTCTCAGTCATACCCACAGGGACACCACCCTGCCCGAGCCCCTTGGTGAAGCAGCTCATATTGGTGCTGTGTTACCTGCCCAGCACACCCGAAGGTGCACACTACTTACTCTTGCTACTGCTCTGTCAGAAAGGTATCCAGCAGCAATGCTTCCCACCAGGCCCCCAATCTCCAGGGCACTCATGTAGGAGCTGCCTAGAATGCAGGTGAAGCAAAGAACAGCCCATCAGATTTGGTTTAAACAGCAAGGCTGCTGTGCCTTTCAGACCAGCCGTGCTGCTGTCAGCTCACAAGGAGCTTGAGCAGCTATGCTGGACACGACCCTTCAGCTCATCCTTGTTCAGGAATGTCCGTCTGCTGCAAAATACAGCTTTGCATCTTACCCACAAGCATGGACTGTCCCCTCTCCTGGATCAGAAAGAGCTGTCCCCAGTCAGTACAGCATGTTTTCACTCCAAAAACCACCAGGTAGCCTGTCGAGAGCACCCAGAGGTACGGGGAGAGCAGGAGCTCTGTCAAGGTGCTGTTGTTACTGGAGGAACCTGCAGGAAGGTCAGGGGGAGAGTTATCACAGCTGGAGCACAGATGCTGAACCACACAGACAGTCCTGCAGGCAGGATCCAAGCATGAGAACATCCCCACACAGGGAAGTATTCACAGCTGCTGCTTTACCTCCCCCTTGTTCTGGTGATTTCAGAATCTCTTCTCTCGTTTTATCCCACATTCATTAAAGATTTCAAAAGAATAATCAAAGCACTACTCCCAGTAATGTTCTGAATTGTGGTTGCCAATAAACCCTTCACAAAGGTTGTTAGAAAATTTATCTGCTTCTTCAGATTCTCCGGGAGCTTTTTTAAGCTGTGCCTGTGAAAGCCACTGCACAGACCCAAACAAAGATGCTGACTTTCAGGTGCAACCTTGATTTTCCCATCAGTTTTCTAAACACAAATAAACCTGCTCTCTCCAGAGAACATTCTGGGGAAGCAATACCCTTTTCTTATGCAAAGAGGTGAAGTCTGGCAGCACAGGCACCATGGGGCAGTGTGGCACATAGGCTGAGTTTCTACTGGCCTTTAAAATACAACAGCAAACCTGTGTTGCAATTCCCCTCTACCTGTTGTGCTTTCAGAGAATCACCACACTCAGTGGTCTGAACAAACATTTACTAACTAGATGTCCTGGGCTAGGGCAGAAACACTGAGCAGAGTCCACTGCGAGCCAGGGGTCAAGAGAACCCACAGAGGGGTGAGGGGAGAATCAACCAGCGCAGAGGAGAGGAAGGTCAGGCTTAAGGAAGCATTCCCTGCTGTTGTGGTTTTCCTCTCTCCAGCACCCCACCAAGACTGAGCTCACAATCTGAGGCCCCAAGAAAACTGGGGCACTGCCAGCAGGAAGATGTGACATGCAGGGGCAGAGCCAGCCCTGAGCGTCTCAGTGACACACAGGCAGGCTGCTGGCAGGCTGAGGAGCAGGGCTAAGAGAGGTCAGGCTCTTCCCCTGTTCTGTGACAGTCTCAAGAGCCCCTACACCAGCCCCTTCCCACAGGATCACACCGGGTCTTGGTTTATACAGTTTGTAACTTCAATGCAGTGGCTTGACAGTTGCCAGAACAAAGTGGCCAAAATCAACCCCTTACCACGTGCCTGCCAAGCTGTGATTTCAGGAATTGGGAAGGATGGGGGTCTCTGTACACTGAGAGCAACACAGAAGAGACAGAAGGTACTGTACCTTCTCCCTCTGGCAGTGAAGTCACACACTCACCTTTCTTCCCTTTCTTGGCTCCTTGATCAATGTTGGGCAGCCCAACATCCGACGGCTCGTTTTTAATCAGGACAAGGCACACAAAAGAGACAACCACGCAGGTGAAGCCAGAGAAGGACAAAGTCATGCGCCAATCGTAGTTCATAGACACGAGAGCAGCCACAATGGGGCCTAAGCCTCCAGCCAAGTTCATGCTTGTAGACAGGATTGCCCACCAAGTCCCAAACTGGGAAGGCTCAAACCACTGTGCAACAACAAGAAAAACAGCATGAGGTGTAAGAGAGTGACAGCACGCCTGAAAATCCTCCCTTGAGGCCCATGCTGTGGGGTTGGAGCAATTCAGACACCGATCTACAAAAGCAGGTAGAGGGAGCACCCACGCTTCGCTACTTCAGTCATGCAGGGAACTCCAAACATTACTCAAGTGTCAGCCACAGGAGCCTGACAGGTGCTCACACTGTGAGCCAGCTCAGAGTTACTTCCATTTACAGATCATGAAACTGAGACGTGGGCCAGGAGAGGCAAATTTAAGAGCACATGGTTCTGTGTACTCACTTGCTAGGAACAGCGGCGTCCTGGAGAGGTCTGCTGGCTCAGGACCATGGATGGACACACAGAGAGTCACGGGGTAACTTTAGGACTCGCTGTTGCATTAAGTATCAGGCATAAATGGGCTCTGCACTGCAAGAAGTACTGGGAGCCAGAACCACTTGGGTGGTTCCTGTCAGCAGGAAAATGTCTGAGAGCTACCTTCATGAAGCAATTCAGGAAACACCATGGCTGATGTTTCTGTTATTTGGGACCTCCTTTTCTGTGCATGCAACCATCCTGGACAGCCCTTTTCTTGCTGCTTAGGTGATGGTGGGTGCCTCGCAGAAAGGCCAGGCAGTTGTTCATCTCTCCCCCATCCCATTCTGCAAGTATGTGCAGTACATGCATTCCTGGATTTTACATCTTCCATGAGGGATCAGCACAAAGACAACCAGCCTCCTTTCCTTCTGTCCTAGGGACAAATCTGTTCCCTTCAGACCGTCACCAAGCCCAAGTACAACACAGAGTTTGGAGAGCTGCCTCATGCTGTTCCTCCATGTCAGCCAGTTTTACACCTGAACTGCCTGCAATTTGGAATTCCTGAGTTGCCTGAGCGTGCAGGTGGAACTCTGCTCATTGCCCCCTGTCCCGCAGCAGCAGATGAGCAGCTTAAAATACTTAATTCCAACAAAGTCCATCTCTACAGGGCAGGACTGTGTTACTCACCAAACCGAGTTACACCCGGGGCACACACAGGCAAGGGCTACAGACTGAATCTTTGCTATAAGAAGCAGAATCTTTGCTATAAGAACCTTTGCTATAAGAACCAGAATTGTTGTTATAAGAAGCAGAATCTTTCTTATAAGCAGCAGAACCTTTGCTATAAGGAGAACCTTTGCTATAAGAAGCAGAACCTTTGCTATAAGCAGCAGAACCATTGCTATAAGCAGCAGAACCATTGCTATAAGCAAAATCTTTGCTATAAGAAGCAGAACCTTTGCTATAAGAAGCAGAACCTTTGCTATAAGAAGCAGAATCTTTGCTATAAGCAGCAGAACCATTGCTACAAGCAGAATCTTTGCTATAAGAAGCAGAACCTTTGCTATAAGCAGCAGAATCTTTGCTATAAGAAGCAGAACCTTTGCTATAAGCAGCAGCACCTTTGCTATAAGCAGCAGAACCTTTGCTAGAAGAAGCAGAACCTTTGCTATAAGCAGCAGAATCATTGCTATAAGCAGCCCCTGCACAGAACCTCATTCTGCAGGCAGCAGAAAGCACCGAGGCAGTGCTCCTGACCCTCCTGTCGTGCCCGGGCGCAGGAGGAGGTGCAGGACCGGCAGCATCCCTGTGGGAGCAGGGCAGCAGTGGCAATGTCCCCACCTGCCCAGAGCCTCACCTTGCGCAGGACCTTCCCGCAGGGCGGCCAGCCCAGCCCCTGCGCCAGCCCATTGAGGAACCAGAGCGCGGCGAAGGCGGGCACGGCGCTGCTCCAGGAGAACACCACGTTGACCAAGCCCACCATGAGCAGGCCGGAGGAGAAGAGCCACCGGGCGCTCATCTGGTCGGAGAGGACGCCGCTGATGAACTTGCTGATGGCGTAGGCTGCGGACTGGCTGCTGGTGATGAGACCTGCGGCGGGCAGAGCCCGGGGGAGCCTCAGCCACGGCCGCGGGGCCGGCGGGGACCCCCGCGCTGCCCCGGCACTCACCCAGGTCGTCCTTGCCCAGCGGCACCTCGGCCATGACGGCGGGCATGACGAACGAGAAGGTTTTGCGGTTGAAGTAGTAGAGCGTGTAGCCCACGAACATGGCCGAGAAGATCACGGCCCGGTAGCGCCCGTACCCGCCGGACGGCATGGCAGCACCCCCGGGCACCCACCGGGGCAGGCACGGACCCACCGGGGCAGGCACGGACCGGCACGGACCCACCGGGGCAGGCACGGACCCACCGGGGCAGGCACGGACCGAGCGCGCTCCGAGCGGGGCACGGACCGAGAACGGACCGGGCACGGACCCGCCCCGCGCCGCGGAAGTCCCGCCCGGCCCCGCCCCGCACACACACGGGGACACAGACAGAGACACACACACGGGGACACAGACACACAGACACACCCGCACACACGGACCCGCACACACACGGGGACACAGACACACACACAGACACCCGCACACACGGACCCGCACACACACAGGGACACAGACACACACACACACACACCCGCACACACGGACCCGCACACACACAGGGACACAGACATACACACACAGACACACCCGCACACACGGACCCGCACACACACAGGGACACAGACAGACACACACAGGGACACAGACACACACACACACACACACATATATATATATATACACAAAGCTTGCTATTCTCCTCAGCAAACCCCACTGCCTCAA